>WAAD01040445.1:90823-124919 GCA_013389945.1 Fregata magnificens | reverse complement strand
GCCAGCTAGCCAAGTAAACCTAGGAATACAATACATCTAACACAGAAGAAGCTTTCAACAGAGCTTAAGAGGAATTAATTTTAGAGCACACCTGTTCAAAATAGAAGAGAGGGAGCAGTTCAATGAGAGCTCTAGTTTTTGCACCTCTTTCAATTTCAGGTACGACAGTACCACGGCAAAGGCATCAGGCAGTCTCAGGGCAGAAGAGTTACTCAAGACTAGCCTATGGGGATCACCAAAGAGAAGAATGAAGCCACACAAGGCCAAAGCCACTTAGACCTCTCCATAGCGAAGAGGAAAGGTGTGTCAACACAACCTGATAACTGCTGAGAGAGCTGACAAGAACAAACAATACAAGAACAGACACCGGATCTCCACGGACTGCCAGGGGAAGATAGTTACATTTAGACAGACAGGCTCCAGACTACACCCAGGTCAGCACTCTCCGGCAGGAGCCAAGGAGGGTTCAGACATCAAGATAATCTCACCGCTGCCTTAAAAGGAATGGAATTAATGACCACCATCATGAAGACCATAGCTTTGTGAAAGGTCAAACACATGCTTCCTGCCAAGCAACAGACCCTGCTCTCTAAGTGACATCAACAGCATCAAATGAAGCTTCCCACTAGTCTTTCTTCGCTGTAATAAGTCCCAGTTCCCACGGGGTTCTTAACTCAAAGACACAAAATGACAGACGAGATGACATCTCCCATCCACCCTGGAAGGTCAGCTAAACTTACGCTAGCCACCAACACAAAATAAGAAGAGGACACTCTGCTCACAGTGTTGCTACTTGGCCCAGCAACCCTAGAAGGATTGAATTCCTTCTCAGCAACACGAGAAGGAACCATTGGTGTACAGTTTCTCTAATCCTCGATAGTCCTCTGCACTACTGAGACCACACAGATAAAATAACAGCACAGACTAAAATAAAGGAAAGGAAAAGGCAGCTTTTCTCATTTCACATTGCTTTTCTACACTAGCCCAAGAAAAGTTTTGTTTGGGTTTTGTGTTTAATTTTCCTGCCACATTATGATAACCACCTGAACTCACTGCAGTTGCTGAATCTGCAGGCTCAGAGCTGTGAACGTGTCCACCTGAAGGACATCCTTGACCTCCAGGACTGTTTGCCACAGCACAGTATCCTTTGCATTGTGGCTTTGGGTGCTTACTGGATATGTGCCTATTCAGAAAAATGTTTTGCTTACCCAGTAAAGCACCTTTAGGAAAGTATCTTTAAGGACAACAAATGAGTTGGATTTCTGCCTGGATCAGCAAGTGCTTCTGCAGGTCGTGGTCCCTGCAGACTATGTCTCTGCACTAAGAGGAGGAGCAGAGAGCAGACATGGATGTCTGTGAGCACCAGGTACCACACTGGACACTGGCAGCCCTTAGAAAGGACAGCTTGAATGGCCATTAAAAGTAAACAAAAGTCCAATGCATGCTTTTAAAAGTATCAGCACAGCTAAATAACAAAGGTGGAGATATTGTGCCAGTTTTCATGCTCCCTTCTTATCTAGTCTTAGAAAGACACAGGGAAAGAATTAGATGAGAACCTTATTCCAAGAGCCTCTTAATGCTGCTTAAAAAAATTGGAGGAAACATAAGCAGAGACACTTTCAGACATCTTGAGGAACCCCCATCTGACTCAAACTCGTTTAGTATGAATTACCCAACTGTACTGATTACACTGAACTTTTGACAGTGTTTGGCAGAATTGTGAGAGACAGTGGATTAGATCTCCTACGTTAAATCCTGTGTTCAATTTGGCATTACAATCCACAACAGCATTTCCAGACACTTAAATTATGTAGAAAAGAACAGCCTGGCATGCATAAACCTTCCTTATGTATGTTGATTGACCTTCTCAAAACTGTGACATTTGTGGTCTGATAAGTCACAGCAAGCCACGAACACAAACGCTCCTTTGGCAATCCTACACAGCTGCATGGAGCTTTGCACAACTGGACATCCTGCTCTCTCAAAAGAGATTTGAACACATTAAAACACTTTTCCCATTTGACAATCCGTGCATCACCTAGCAGGTGGAGGTCACACAGTCCTGCTGAAGCAGCCATTGTGCAAGGTGTATCGAGAGCTGCTGAGTGTTGTACAGGTGACATGCTACAGCAACACAGATGAATATTTGCTTCTACTCTGGTCAAGAAGCATCAGCGAGATCATGACTGCTCAGAGTAATGGTTTTGTTGTTGGGGGACTATCCACAGTTTAAAGATAATTCCTCACTTTGCTTTTATATTTTTCAGACACAAAGACTTTGAAGTCAGGAATTGTTATAAAGTACCTTAGGTACCAGAACTGGAAGAAGCACTAGGTTGAGAGTATCTCTGTGAAGGAACTGAAATAGAACCAATGCACAACACATGCAAGTATCAAGTCTAGTTATTTATCTTTAAAACCCACATTTTCAGTAGCTGCACCCATTCTCTAGCATGTAAAAAACCAGGTTCCCAGGATAACAGCTTCTGTCTATTTTAGATAATGGTTTATCAAACTAGATGGTGTCTGCATCCTCATAGGATATCCCCTGATCTCTCCCAATGTACCTTCTCCATAAGAATTCTGACACCCAATAGTAAAAAGCATACTTCCTGACTGGTTGAACTCAGGAGTCCAGAGGCCCCACTCTGGTAAGTACCTGAAAAAAACAGAAAAAATGCCTCTGCAGACCAGAGAGACTGCAGGAAGGCAATACGGCTCACAAATTCAGTGGCATCAATGGGGATCCAGAAGGTAATTCCATGCTTCTGCCTCATTCCACTGCAAATTCTTTTCATCAAATAAATCCAGAGTGCAAGGATAGAAGACAGATGGTGAGAGAGAAGTCAGGGCTGGAAGGAGGTGCACCACAGAGGAACATCATGCTATGTCAAACTACCAAGCCTGAGTTTCCTTTATCCTCCAGACAGACTGTCTACCTTCCCATCCTATGTGGCTATGAAGGGATGGAGAATATTGAACGCATCACTGTAATTAGGGAGCACGTGATGGAGTTATCTCCACCATGACTGGTCTGTGAAGACACACAAGGTAGACCTTTGACACAAAGACTGGCTACTCTACTTAGAAAAGGCATACAGTAGAGAAAGACACGTACTCAATTCCTTCCTTATGCACCAGAAAGGCTCAGTGTAGTCCTATCAACACACCCCAATAAGACACAAACCAAACCAACTGCACTAATGTATTAATCTCCTCCCCGACTCTCAGGATTCAAAATTATTTTGATTTAGGAAGTGTCATTTGTAACAAATTGTAGAAGTCACTTAGAAACCTCAAGGCTCTAAGTGCACAGTCACAACACCAGCCATTTGGAGGATTAAGGCATGCAAATACCTAAAGTATGAACTCTCAAAATCCCTGCAAGAGCCTCTGCTTGCAAGCAACTAGAAGCACAGCATCTAAATAATTTGTATAAATCCTCCATCACTGTGTGAACAAACCCAGCTATCTTAGTTTCAGCTGTGTGCTCTACTTGGCTGTATAGCAGCAGTGTTTCTCTATTCAGGATGCCTGAATTATGAAAATGAATCAATCAGCCTGGAACCAAAGTCTGTTTCTTTCATCAGTTTCTAATTAATGACTACAAATAAAACAGATGGAGAGCAGCTTTTATCTTCATGCTGTGTTGGTCCCCCTCTGGCAAAGGCAACATTAAAAAGTTACTTTGATAAGCTAACTGAACAGACAGGGTACTGGGAGCCACACTAGGACCTCTTTCCACCAGGGGTCTTCCAACTGGATCAGAAGGACCAAGCACCACCAAAGCAGGCCAGAACACCATCAGCCTAACATAGACAATACACACACACGCGCGTTGTCTTCTGCTCATGGACTAATGAGTCCACAGCCCATTTCAGCTGTTATGCTGGCTTCAGATGTCTCAAAACAGACATTTGGCAATAACCTGGGAAAGTGGAAGCTCTTTTAAATAGGCTTTATGTTGAGCCAAGTCACTTGACTGATGTCTCAAGTTTTCAGTTTAGTGCAGGTAGCAGAGTTTGTCCTTTGCTGCACCACTGGCTGTTGCTCTTTTGACCACAAAGGGATCACTGAATAGATGTCATTCTTTAACATCTTTCCATCTCATGTTTAGGCATGTTTTCATTTTCACCTGAAAAAAGTCTATATGAAACCTGATGCACCAAGAAAACCAGGTGATGCCTGCCCCCTTCCCTCAGTTTAGGAAGAATTTTGTGTGACTATCAGCTGAAATGCTGCCACTTAACACATTCAGGAAGTCTACCATCTAAAGACCAACAAGGTAATCTTCAAGAGATGGATTCTTTCCAAGACAATTCAAATTCTGACTCATCCATGATTCACTTTGCACCTTTCCAATAGGTCTGATTATATCACAATATGCAGCATCATTATAACACACCAGATTCTAGTCCTAAAGTCCAGTTGGTTTTAACTTCTTTGTGAAGCATGCATCGTTCAGGCTGAAGCCTTCACAGAACCTCCCAGACTTGTTTGAAATTGAGCTTCATCTGAGAATCAGCAGCATCCTGCAGGTTGAGAGAGCCAGCATGGGTTAAACGTAGCTTAAGCACAAGTCTATTTTGTGCTTGCAGCTCACTAGTGAGTTTGCCTTCAGCTGGAGACCTGGTGACAAACATACATCAAAGCCAAGAGTGATTGTTTGACACACCAAAAAAGAAGCCTTTGTTCATCATTTCCTATACACCATTTTCAGTTTCATAAATCATCCTCTGTGTTGTGCAAAACATCTTCTAGAGGAATCCAAGACAATGCCTTAAATATGTTACTTTAAGGTACCAACATCCATGACACACTTTGTTGTAATTTCAGTACTACAAATCAGACATCTGCAGGCATAAACAGGGGCATTCTGGCCATCTATAGAAGCTACTGCTAATTAGGAGCTTTTATGAGTAGCTATGTGATAGTTACTCAAACTATCTGCTTTTAGCTCCTACCTTTTCATAACCCAAAGTTTTATGCAATAAAATTCTTGATCGTGCTTTTTTCTGAGAACTTCAGGACCTTTCTGTAACTTCGTGCTGTAGTCAAACTGTTGACCACCACAGGCAAAGCAAAAAGTTGTTTGTGAGGAGGATTTCTTATTTTATCCTTTTTAAACAGCAGTAGCAGGGCTATTCTGGGACCAGAAGGGGAAAACAAACAAATGAACAAAACAAAACCACAATGCCCAAAAAACCCAAACAACTTGAGTTACACAGGCAGGTAGCTGTACCACTAGCCAAGTTAGTTTCTCAGATTTCAAGAAAGTCCCTTCTCGTACTGTGGCTCATACTTTTCAGATGCCGCCCTGGTTGTTCAAACTTACCCCTCACAGAGAGCCAGTCTTCCAAGTACTAAGCACTTCCTGAAAACCTGGTACCTTTACTGGTTATGTTGGACTCCCAGAGACAACCAAAAAGCATAACTTGTCAAAATCCTGGTCTCCATAGTCCTACACATTCACAATGCTCAGTACATTTCCTGGTTTCTTAAATCTGCACTGATTGCTTCCATACTGGTATTACCTCTGTTTACAATTCACAGTGACTCTTATTAGATTGCATTACTCTTTCTACAACACAAAATTTGACAGATGAAAATGATTTGTATCTCATTTCCCTCTCCTTGAGGGATGGTAGGTTTGCCAGTTCACCACAACAGTTTTAATA
Source organism: Fregata magnificens (assembly GCA_013389945.1). Taxonomy (NCBI): domain Eukaryota; kingdom Metazoa; phylum Chordata; class Aves; order Suliformes; family Fregatidae; genus Fregata; species Fregata magnificens. The sequence continues at coordinate 119,241 of WAAD01040445.1, read as the reverse complement.
ATTCACCTAACAGTATAATTCTGTACTGTTAATGTTAGAAAACAAGAGAAAGACTTGTGTTTTCCAGAAGACACTCTCTATGAAGAGAACATACATAGCTGAGCCAAACCTTTTCCACAAGCACCTTAAACTTTTTAAGACAGCCACATTTCTTATTTGCTTGCCAAATTAAAAAATTGTCTCAGTTGACAGGAGGAAAAAAACCACTAGAAATCTGTTAGTGAAGCAGTAAACTCATAACATATTTTTAGGACATCTGAAATCCTATGCTAGGACTTCCAAAGGCAAAAGTTTAAGCCATTAGTNAAAAAAAAAAAAAGAAAGAAAAGACCGACTAACATCAGCACACAATTTGTCTAACCCTGAACCTTCATAGTACACGGTACTGACTATTTTGGCATGTTATCTCCCAAGAGGAAAAGCAACAGGAGGAAAACTGATTTGCTCTGTCATGCACAGTGAAGCAACTGCTCATCTCAGGCAGTCACATTTTATTATCCTCTATCAAAGCGTAATGCTGCATTTTCAGCATGAAGAAAACCTTCATGCTCTACTTTAAAGAGCCTGGAGACTCCGTCTTTGGTAGTCATATGTTTAAGTGTTCAATTTAAACCACAAAAGGACAATATAGAAGGCAATTAAAGCATTTTGGAAATCGAAAAACATCTCCTCTCTGATGTAAGGCAGAGTAAAGTAATGTTTCAGGGTCAGACTATGATGTCTAACTGTTTGCATTTGAAGAGGACAAAGTAAGGACAATCCAATCCTCAGAAGGAATTCTCTTCTGTGGCTATGTACAAGAACAGGACCTGAGCTAACACCACTCCACAAAAACATCTAAGTAGCAAACCAATTTTAGGATGTACTGCTCCCTTCGAAGTCCATGGGAATCAGGTACCTAAAGATTCTGCATATATGGAGCCAGATAACATTTCAGAGAGCTTCCTCCCTCCCCATCTTTACTCATTCTCTGGCAGAGCGTCTGTTGTTTATTCTTTTTACGCCAACGTAAGTGCTTTACCATAGGCAGCAGACAGGCATCATGGGCTCTCCACTATGCAATACAGAGATGCAGCTCAGTAAGACCCATCAGAGTATAATTCAGAGTACAATGTCAGCCATTGTAAAGCACAGCAGGGGTAGCATCAGGTATAACTTCTTGCATGAGAAAGAGATCAGGGAATTGTCTCATGCCTTCTTAACATGCAATACGCATGAAGAAAGGAAAGTACCAGTATCAGACACACAAGATTAAGTCCACTGAGACCTTAAAGGTGACCGAAACTTAAGTTACAAGTTTTCTCTCATAAGCTTATGGACGATGCAGGCAATCGATGTTACACTGTGAGGCAAGGATGTCGCCATGCCACCCCTCCCAGAGCCCGACTCTCAGAACACGCTCTGCCTGTGCTGAGAAGAGCCTGGCCCGTGCCCTCATCTTTTACACACCCAGGATTCCTCCTAGGGAAGTCAAACCCTGCAATAATATTTGGTGGCAGGATGACTGGAGCCCAGGACCACAGAGCAGTTGAGAGATGCAGAACTGAAATGCAGACTCTAGAGGCACTGAGCGATCTTGTCCCCACAAAGACTGAGCCTACACTGGAAGATGTTCACAAGTCAAAAAGCTTTTGCAACAATACCAGTGTTTAGGTAAGTCTAGGTAATTTTACCAGAAGTTAATCAATTGTGGGAGAAATAATTCTTCTTAAAGTGAAGACTTTTATAGATGCCACCTTCATGAGCCTAAAGGATTCCTGACTGTTTGCCGATTTAAATTGTGGAATAATACTGATTTTTAATATCTGATTAACTTACTTTTCCAAGCTATTTGCCTGTTGAAAGAAGAATAGCATTCTTCCATGAACAGCTAGTTTAAGAGAGACAGGATTTCTTTGCATGGCTTTTAGAATTCACCTATTCAAGGTGAAATTTGTCCAAGAGGGAGGGAGGGAGGAGGAAAAAAAAAAGAAAAAAGATTTAGACTTTCTCCTTTGACTTAAGCAAGGCTAAAGACAAGTTTTTGCATTGTCTTTGGCTGTTTCACTTGTTGAAAGGCTGTGCTGACCTCTTTCCTCCTACATTAAAATATATGCATCTTCTTGGCATCTAAAAAAAAAAAAATGAAGTTCTTAAGGACTGTCTAAGTGCAACTTCTCTATTCATTTATAAAAGGACTTTTCACTACACACAACTCTCCTGTGCCTCTCCTGTGTTTCCAAATATAATTCGCTCTGAAGAAAACACAAACAATGTTAGTATGGCAGATGCTATGTGGCTGAAGGCATTTGAGATTGAGGCAGGAAAACAAAGTAAATTTCTGAGAATGTTGTTAGCTACTGATAAGTACATGAAAAGAGATTTAGTTTTTCAAGTACCATGAAGGTTCAAGTCTAAAAATCAGTAGAATGGCAATAATGTGATGCTAGAAAAAGTACTGAACTTTTTTTTCCTCCAAATAGGACCTTAAAAATTCTTCTTAAGAAATAATCTTACTGAAGACTTCCTGACTTAGTCACCTGGAAAGGAGAACTGGTTCCCATTTTGAAAGGTCTCTATTTCTCATATCCCTCATCCTGCTTCCAAATGGGAACAGACTGCACTGCTGCAGCCTAACATCTGCATCTTTACAACCCACCACCGATACTAACACTAATTTGGGAGGTGCAAACATATTGCCAAATACATTCATTGCTGATTCAGTCCGTGGCTTCCCTACTCCTTCTGCAACGTATCCACCATCCAGTCCAATGGGAGCTGATGCATTTCCCCAAAACTGCAGGAGCAGGGCCCAAGCTCCAGTGCCTAAAGCCTTTGCTGCTGCTGAAATGCCGTACAAAGATAATCTCCACAAGCTGCAAAGTAACCTAACAGTTGCAGCAAGCTGATTGCCAGATCAGATACGTTCATCTCTATCACGGCCACACACACAGCAGCCCTGCTTCCAACAAACCTCTGACCAGCAGAGTAACACTTCCCTTCATTTTAGGCAAAGCAAATAAAACAACTGCATACCATTTTTTAAAATATCTCTTTCCTTCAGCAAAGCCTGGGGAAAATACTTAGGCTCCTGCTTGCACAAATACACAGTGTGTGCAGCACTAGCAATGGCATATGGGGCCCCATGAGAGCACAGAAATGCAAGGGAATATGCAGAAACCTTCTCAAACCCAACCATTACAAACGGCTTGCTGGCACAGGCGCATACAACTCTCTGCAACCTCAGCTCAGCGACAGGCCTCCTGCAGCACCCTGAACATGCCACAGGCACGTGTGTATGAAGAGGCCCAGAGCTCTGCTGACAGCTGGAAAGAGCTCAGGGGGAGGAAGGAAGATGGGAGAAGATGGAGAGCCGGTGCTGGTCCCTGACACCCTCCGAGGATTGCAAAGAAAGCACCAACTACCCTACAATACAGGGGACACTTAAAAATTTTACGCATTGAAATGACTGGTAGTCCTACCCCACTCCAGTACCTGGCTACCTGCAAAGAAAAACCCATGCCGAGAACTGCCCTGGGGAGCAGTGGGGTCCTGCTGAGGTGAGCTGGGGTGAGCCAGCGCTGCAGCAGTCTGGCAGAGGGAGTTGGGGGCCAGCCACCCCAGAAGCAGCTCCGGCCCATTTTAGTTGAATGTCCAGACTAATAGGGAGTCATAAGGGCAAAGAGAGGGTACAGCTCAAAATTATGCTGTCTTAGCCCTGCTGCTGATGCAGAGAGGAAAGCTAGGGCAAGAAGCACTCTGCCATCCTCACCTGATTTTCAGATTTCTGGGGCCTTCAGCAGGTCTCTGCTCTGCCTAAACCCTCTATCCACAACCTCTCAATACCCTAAACTGAAGCAGCCCATCTGGAGTTAGCAAAGCCTTTGACCAGCTTAGAGACAGTCTTGGCTGTTACATCTCCTCATTCCAGAATATTTCCATGACATTATTCAGTTATTTCTGCTCCTAACCATGAAAATAAATATGGGGCTGATCTCATTAAAATCTCCCAGAGCCTTTGATGCAATTTTAATATATTACCACACTTCTGTTCCTACAGCTCTCTTGGGCTGAAGTGACACAGTTTTCTGACTGCTCTACCCAAAGCAGCCTGTAACACAGGTTGGCGTGAGTCAGCTTCTCCCTCCATGCAGCTTGGCTAATAGAGGAAGCAAAGCAGGGCGATCTTTTTTTAATGTTGTGATTCTCAACACAGTCTTCTCTGCTTAATATTCACTATTTCCTCTATTGGGGAATAAGAGCTGCAGGTGCTTTACCCAATAGGCGGCCATGCAAGAGCTAAAATCCTGCTGCTGAGCTGCTCTTTGCCAGCTTCTTACAGTGCCCTTCTTCTGCACACCTTCTCACACCCCCTGCAACTCTCAAAAGCATCACGGTCACTCCCTTCCCTTAGAGGGGAAGCATGGGACCACAGCAAAGTATGAATAGCCATGCTATTAGCCATTTAAAGGCAACACTTTGGGACCTAACCCTCCCCACTTGCTTTGGTTAAAGTCAAATACGACGCTGAATGAACACCACTGCTCTTGGGCATTTGTATTCAGTCACCTTTTGCATTCTGCTTTGAACGCTCCGAAACACAAACACAACGTGGCAATACTCCACAGCTGTTTCTTCAAAAAAAAAAAATTCTGCAAGAAGAAAACAATTTAAAACATCATTGGGATTTAAGTGCTCTGAAAATGCAGTTCTCACTTGTCTCTTGTAAAACATCTACCTTAAAAATTGTATCTTTCCTAAAAGTAAAGACACCCTACAGGCGATGCTTACACCATCCTATATCCCAATAGGACTTTAAGGTGAAAACCACACCCAAGGCTAATACACAAAATATAGTTTTGTGATACCAAAAATAACAACAAAAAAGTCACCACTGGAAAATATCATCAGGGAAACAACATTTTTAGGGAAAAAAAAACCCCACACAAAGAAAAAGCTGACTTGCAGGCTAGCTAGCAAAGTCACTCATTGCAGTGCCACCCAGAAAGTGTGAGTTTGGGGCTGGGGGGAAACTGCACATTTACAGAACTAGTTTGTTTGACAGACTGAAAGCATCACAACACACGTTTTCTTCTCCAGTTACAAGGATACAAGCAAGAAATGTTATGCTTGTTAAGTTTACTTCATGTCACATCTCACCAGTCAGTTCAGTGGTTGTCACCATGGGACATTACATCCCTCTAACTCCATTCTGTGGCTCGACAGTGGCCTGTTCTTCAGTTAAGCTGCAGCAAGGACACTCTGCAGTAACAAGACATTACCACAGTTTCCTTTTCCACAAGGATAGCAATCAATATTTAATGATGAAAATTCCTGGCTCCCAGTACTACAGCTTTGTACAGTTGATCTTTGCAGCAGTTCACATACTGATGCTGTTTTTGATCCCCAGGCCCTGTGAAGGGCAGCTGAGTGTTATCTATTCCACATTTTTCAAATAATTTGGGATTATTTACTTGGGCTTCCATTCTGTGATGGGAAGCCATAAAGCCTCCAAATCGCCCAGACAGAAAATTATTCTAGCCCTGAGGAACAATAAACCACATCTTTTTTGAGGTCTGTGAACAAATACTCAGAAGAAAGAGGAGAAAAGAGAGAAGAGCTGACTACATGCCTGTGTGGAAGAGGAATCATGTAGCCAACAGATCATTATATATCTGTTAAATATCTCTGAGCCTTGTCCATTGGCACAATCACGTCCATACTACCCAGGATATAGCAGTGTAGCACTGTGTGTGCGCCATATTTTAAGCATAGTCCAAGGACATTTCAATCCACAACTGTCTTGAGGCTAATGCCTTCCTAATGTTGTTTTAGGGCTCTGCTTTGGTTCAATTCACCTGTGGCTTCTCTACACAACTCCTAGCTTGGGCTCACAAAGGTCGAGGGGACATGCAATTCGTATCAGTAAGACCACTCTTTTGCTGGCCAAGCTCAAGGCAGATCTCTAAATGGAGAAAACTGAAACATTATGAAAACTTTGCCCATCTAACTGCATTTACACCAACACAGACAAATATCATCCTGACCAATTTCCCATCACCTCAGCCCGACACGATACATTAGCAAGTGGCTAATGTCAACCAAGCTTAAAAGGTCACCAGTTACTTTCTCTACATTTAAAAGGACCTCAAATATTTCACCGAATATTGCTATGCCTTCTCCACACGGCCCGGTAAGGCAGTGAATTTTAGGCCTGACACAAGATTTCAGAAGCGGGTTTTTTTGTTGCTGTTGGTTTTGGAGAAAGGGTTCTTCAAGCAGAGATCATGCAACCTGAAGAAAATTATGAGCCAACAGAGTGTCTTCAGACTCAAAACTTTGTTCACCCTCACTTCTGAACCAAGTCCTTTGGCTAAATCTCCAGGCCCTTACAAATTTATTCTCCTACTTAGAATTGTGACAGAATGATTTCCTCACAAAATTTTTTTTAAATAAAAAGTTACGGAAAATAAATTTGTACAAACAGTATGAATCAAAGTATCACTTGCAGTTCTCAGCCTTTTCAGCCAGCTCAAAAAGGTTCAGCAGGCTTTCCCTGGAGCCACACTCCGAAAGCTTTCTCAGGCTTTAGCCTCTTTTCCTGCCATGCCCTCCACCTTACCCCCTGCTGCTTTTCTGCTCAGATTCAGAGAAAAATACTCACAAAAATAACCAACGAAATCTCTGCATGTTGCAAGCTGGGGCGTGAAGTTGTGGAGAGGAATCTGGTCACTGTCAGGCAACTGTTTCCAGAAAGGGAACTGAATTCTTGTATTTTAATTCAAGACCAAACTATCCTTGCCCCCCTGGCAAATGTTCCTACAAGGCAGGTCAAGCAGGTCTGTATACAAAACTTTGTGAGCAAGAAATTTTCTTCAGCAGCACCAAGGAGAAAGAGCTGCAAACAAGTCACGTTTTGCAAACCTGGGCTGCCTGCTCTTGGTAGGGGGAGAAGCAGGCAAGGAGCATCTTCTACAGATCAATGAAACTGGGCCACAGAAGCTGAAGTGAGGAGAAGCAGTTGAGCAGAGTTAGGCAGAACCCTAGAACTGGAGGGCAAGAGCTCATTACCAACCCTGATAATGATCCTCAGAGATGCAGAACTGGAACAATGCGTTACTTCCTACCTGCCTTATTCCAAATCTCCCACACCCAAGGAACTGATTAAGTCTCACGTGGAGAGGCAAAAATCCCCGCAAGGCAGGGAATGAGCTGGGGGAGGCACAAGTGAGGAAAAAAACCCAGATAGCTAGAGCCCAGTGGCCTAGATGCGGATGAGATGAAGGTAGAAGTTTTAATTTTGCTTCTGTGGATTTTAACAGCAGCAAGAGCCAGGGCTTACTCAATTGGGATTCCTAAAAATAGCACTTGCCTAAGTAACCACACAGGACCACATGGGGCTCTATTTTCCTTAACTAGCTTTTGATCTAATGGAATTCTTCAGTTAAGTAAAAGGAGAAACAGGGTCTTTGTGGTGAAAGCACATGGCCAGGAGTTAGGAGAACTGGCTTCTCCTCCACAATGCTACAGATCTGTTCAGTCTTTCATGCAAAACAATGCAGATCTTAAAGTATGCTTCCACCTCAGAACAAAACCTGTGACTACATTTAAAAGCTGAAACATCTGTGCCAGCTTTGCTCCTTCCAGCAAGCAAGCCAGCAGTGCAGCCAGAGCTCAATGCGAGCTGCAAACTCTGTCCATGAGCCAGCCAAAGACCCAAACAATGAGCCTGGTTGCACTCCACACTGTCATAGCTACGCTGGGTGCAGCAGAGCTGATGTTAAGAAAAGCTTTTGTCCATCTATGTGCATTGCATTCGTCCTTCTCCACTGTGTTGTAGCACTGACCTCTGTACTTCACTTGCCTCACATAGGAAATGAAAATAAACCTCCTTATAGATGTGCAGCATAGTTCATATTCTGGTAAGATGTTCGCTTATCATCCAAAGACGCTAAAACACCGCAGCAAACCAATGAAGTTAATGCACCCAAGGCAAGAAAGCAGAGTGGCAGTTCAGCAAGGCTGGAAAGTGCAAGAGCAGAGCGGAAGCAACACATGCTGTTATTTCAAACAGTCAACAAGCAAGTAACCTGGTAAGACCTCTGAGACCTTGACCAGGATAGACAAGCTCTGCCTTGCCAGAACCGGCTGCTTTCCTGGGTTTGCAAAATGCTACCTGCTTCCCACACCAAGGAGAGGGCTACAAAGGACCCACAACTGAGATGCTTCCTCCCACCCTGCAACCTGCCAGCCAAGCTTAACATATTCCCCCAAAAGCTCCCTTCCACTCTCCGCAGCCACAGCGCGAGCCACTGCAGCAGAAGGTGGGGAGCTAGGATTCCCCACGAGAGCAGGTTTAAGCAGAAGAGACTGGACAGCAAGACACAAGCTGGAGCAGACTGTAACAGCAAGTTAACCCCTTCTCTGGCTGATGGGAAAGTGAGCCAAGGCTAGCACAAAAGAAGGAGACATTTCAGCAGCCACACCGCAAAGAAAGGGCATAACACACCTGACAATACATTTAAACAATGCAAAACATCCTTTCCAATGCCTGCAGCAAGTCAGCTCCTATCCTAAAGATCTAACGCACTTGGGCCCACAAGTGCTTGCCAAGTTGTCAACATGGCCTTTGATATCAAAAAGCTTTGAAACCCCTGCCTTAAAGGCCAACACTTGTTTCTCCACCCATATTTGAAATGCAAGATGCCTGAAAGCTATAGAACTGTTTTAACACCGAACATGCAGGAGTCTACACCACAGAGCGGACACATTCACTGGGAACTGCAGTTGGAAAACTAACAAGTCCCCTACTGCTACAATAACCGTAGCTGCGTAACGGAAGACATGCCAGGGATTGCAGGAAGCTCAAGCCTTCCAGCGCTTTCTGCGATCTCCATGGAGAGACCAGACCAAGGAACACCTTGTTTAAACCCATGTTAAATGCCAGGATAGCAAGGGATGCCATGCAGGGAAGATAAATTGCCTCTTTTTAGGAAACAAACAAAAAAAACCCCAATACACCATGCTTTAATCACGTCGTACACCAAATTGAGGCCTTATGATTGTTTTTTGTTTTCCTTGGGGGGGGGGGAGTCAGTAAAGTTATTTCCCCACATGTCAACAGAAAACGTGTGCATCCCACCCTGCAACTCAAACGTTACAGCTAAGGGGAGGGATGCTTCATGCATTTTTCACCTAGATGTAATCCATTCTCTATTTTACTTGGGTTTTTTTTTTTCCAGGGGGTAATGTTGATGTAATTGTGATTGTCCAAAGCCAGAGCCACCTTCTTTGACCCTATGCTTTCTGAGTTTTTTCCCCTTGACTTCACAGCTGGTTGCACTACATCCTCAGCTCTTCTTCAGCACGACCCAGGAAGACTCCACAGCACCTGAGACCACATAATGTTCCACAATCCACCGGCTCCTACCAGGATGGAGCCCCAAGGCGCCAGCCCTCAAATTTACAGCCACTGACTGAAGACATGATTTCACTCCACACACACCAGAACTATTCACCAACTGCTTAAAATACCCTTCTCCACAGACACGTACAAAACAGTCGCAGCATGTGTTTCAGTAGGAGTCCAGTCTTCCCCCTTTGGAATAGTAACTTAGGAGCTGTAAGACATGCATTAAGGCTGGTCTGATCCAGACTTTTACAAGCTATACATTTCACACTGATGTTATCAGCTAGTAAATCATACAAATTGCAAGCAAATAAATTTTTTTTATATGCTTTTCCTATATGTGTTCCTCAGAACTGAGTGTTCTGGATACATTAATTGTTTTCTGTCAGTCATCTTTCTAATTAAGATCTGCTCCTTCCTTCCTAATTTTTCCAGTATGTTACACAAAATTTAGTTGCTGACATGTTCGAACAGGGACAAGAGGAATGATCAGTAGAGATTAAAGCATGCCATGCATCAGCCAACTTCTCAAACAACTCGCAAAGGAAACTCAAAACATCTGAAAAGGAAAGGAGAGATGGCAGCTCTCTTATGATGGTTGGTCCCAAGATCATCACCATTTCTGTCGGTTGTCAGAAGTGTTTTATGGTTGCATTTAAAAGAATGGCAGTGAAATCCACAAACACACGGAAAAGAAGAGCCCCCAAATGCTATCTCTACATTTTGTTAGTTCAAATCCAAGCAAGACCAATTGCTTCTTACAGGGTCATCTTTAATGTCTACTAAATAGTACTACAAGAGCTCTATTCCAGGTTATGCAGGGGCAGGATCATCAATAAAACTAACATGAAGACAAAGTCAGTCATGCCCTTATGGATTACTTTCATTAACACGAGCATCCTCGCTGTTTTGCAGTCCTTATGCATGGGCATTTGTCAAGGACTCCAAATCAAGAGCTTGCCTAGTCATATCTTCATATGGTATACATTTTGGTATAGAGTGTGCTATTTTAAGAGACCAGCACCTATCGCAGAACTCCAGATGAACAGTAAATGAACCATCCGCTCAATCCACAAACAGAGTAGCTAGTGGTAGGTTTTGTTTTTAAATAAAGATGCTACTGATTATACATCAGCAAGTCAAGTTGCAAGGCATTAACTATTATACTCTCATCTCATTTTCCCACCAGCAACAGGATTCTCAGATCCAAGTTTTATTGCTCAATAGCCACAGCTTCTGCCAAAAATCACAAGGGAGCCAGGGGGAGGGGATGGCAAATATGAAATGGGACAACAGCTGTCAAGGTAATTTGATAGCAGTGATGGCTTCTTGAACCAGTGGACACTCTTGAGAATGTGAGCCAAGGCCTCCAGGCATTCACAGAAAAGCCAAGTAAGATAAAGAGCTCAGTGAGAGAGCTGATACAGAGGTCTGAGACAGAAGAAAGAACAAAGAAAGCCAAGGCCATCTAACTTCTAAGAACTTCAGTTTTCCAAACAAAAAAAAAATTCAGAGCAAGTGTCCAAATGAACCCTCCCAGCCATGAAGACAAACCATCTTCTGTTTGAAAAATGTTTGCAAGTTTTCCCAGTACCCTTTCCAAAAACATCTCAAAACTACAACATCCAAACAGAAAACAGGAGTGAAGAATGAGCTGACAGATAAAAAGATCAAGTCAATAATCTTCTATAGGTTCAAATCTAGCTCAGCTTGCACCACCAAGCAGTTACCTGCGTTATAAGGCTCACATAAATTAAACTTATGACTACAAGTCAATTCCTAATAGAGCAATGTCCACAGTCAAAAGTTGCCTTGCTGTGTCCATAGCACAAAAAAATATCCAAAGGAAACAGTTATCACTGGAAACCACGACAATTTCCATACTTCTAGTTTAACTGCTCTGCTAAATGAACCATCACTTCAGCAATGAGTCATATCCTTTGGTGGAACAGTAAGAAGAAAGCTCATTTGCCTGTGTCCATGTGGCACCTGTTTTAGTAACATTAAATGGATCACTGAGACACGCCAAAAACACAGGCGAGCACAAACAGCAAGTCAGGAGCATGTTAGCTGTGACAAGGGCAGCAGAGGGAGGTCAGATAGTTCAGTGATTACTCTCATCAGTAGGTTTTACTCTTTCTACTTTTTTGCCTATTTTTCTATGATAGTTTTCATTTTCTGTATTTTATGCTTTAACCGTCTCCCATGCACTGAACAACTGCAAGTTCTTTCACTTTCCCTCTCTTTCCAGAGCTTCTGCATTCTCCTTGACCACCCCCATACCCAGGCTTGTCTCAGCCATCTCCTAGGAGTTTGCAATAGCTGGAAGAAAAGAAAAAAGAAAAAAATAGAAGCAAACAGAAAAGCTCATAGCTTTGTTCAGTATTATTGTCACCTGCTACAGACATGCTACACACCAAGAAACATGATCACTGCCAAGGTGCATCTGCGTGTACATGATGCAGATAAACTGTTTCTTCATGCTGAAGTCAGCACTTTGACAGACACTAATGCAGCCAGCCACTTATGTTAAAAACAGCTTATTCTGACAGGGAAAACAAGAAACGCGTGACAATTGGCTTCAAGAATTCAGTACCAAATTTTAAAATCAAACTGCAAACCTAGTTGAACACTCAATTTCTCTAATAAGATCTTCAAACACTGTACTCAAGCACCCTCCCTATTGTGAGAAGTCACCGGCTTGTTCAGTTGTGGCTGCAGACTTCCCCACAAGCGTTACAGCTCCCTTACCTGTCCCTGGAGGGACAATCTACCACTCTTTTTGTAAGCACTTACTGAAACCTCTCGCCCAACACAGGAACTTTTTGCCTTAAGCACTGGTTCTGCACAGCGGACATCAGACATGGGAAGAGGAGGGTGGCTTCTGTAGGCCTCCTGACCCTCACGCATGCAGATAAAGAGAATCCCCAGAATGACTGCCTCGAAGCCAAACAGGTTTAACAACCCTTCACCATCTCTGAGGCAGAAGGCAATTTGCTTGGTATGTCACAGGTAAAAATGTGCATGCGTTGGGGCAAGGGTAATGAGACATCTACTCCATGCGACCTCAAAAGGTTAACAACTCAAAGGTTGCGACACTCCCATCTCTTCCTTGCGCAGCCTTCAAAGGCTGCCCTACCTAGTCCTACCATCCCTCCCTTCGTCTCCCTGTTCCAACACAAAGGGATTAAAAATTAAAGAAACATAATTTTCTCTGAAACTAGGAATCTATTTCTGTCACTTCTGGTAGCAACTCTTCCAATGAGATTTCTGAATTCACACTTTACGGGAGGACACCATTCACTCACCTCTTCTTTTAGGCAGCCAAGGGAAGAAGGAATAACTAGTCCCTGTCCACCCCTCCCCTGCACAAGCCTAATCCCCAGGAGAGAGATGAGAAAATGAATCATAGAATCATAGAATGTCCTGAGTTGGAAGGGACCCACAAGGATCATCAAGTCCAACTCCTGTCCCTGCATAGGACAACCCCAAAATTCACACCATGTGTTTGAGAGCATTGTCCAAACGCTCCTTGAATATTGTCAGGCTCGGTGCCATGACTCCCTCCCTGGGGAGCCTGTTCCAGTGCTCCACCACCCTTCGGGTGAAGAAACTTTTCCTAATGTCCAACCTAAACCTCCCCCGGCACATCTTCCTGCCATTCCCTCGGGTCCTGTCACTGGTCGCCAGGGAGAAGAGATCAGCGCCTGCCCTTCCTCTTCCCCTTGTGAGGAAGCTGTAGACCGCGATGAGGTCTCCCCTCAGTCTCCTCTTCTCCAGGCTGAACAGACCAAGTGCCTTCAGCCGCTCCCCATACGGCTTCCCCTCTAAACCCTTCACCATCTTTGTGGCTCTCCTCTGGACACTCTCTAGTAGCTTCGTATCCTTTTTATACTGTGGCGCCCAAAACTGCACACAGTACTCAAGGCGAGGCCACACCAGTGCAGAGTAGAGCGGGACAATCACTTCCCTCGACCGGCTAGCAATGCAGTGCTTGATGCACCCCAGGACACGGTTGGCCCTCTTTGCTGCCAGGGCACACTGTTGGCTCATGTTCAACTTGCTGTCGACCAGAACCCCCAGATCATGTCTTCACTGTTCCAGTGACATCCATTTTCTGAATGGGACAAGCAGCAAAACTCTCAGCTCCTCTATCCTGTTCCTACCTCCTATGTCAAAGAAAACAACAAAGTACCAGGATGGAGCTAGACAGATCAATATGATCACAACCACAGCAAAACTCTTCATGCTAGCACAACACAATGGTGCCCTCGATTACAAGTCCAACACTGAGCTTCTGCAGTAACAGACACTTTAATCAGACATCAGTCATTAACGGAAGTGTGAAGAGACATAGTGATAATGGTATCAACAGGACACAGGTTCTTTCAATTCTGTGTCACAGAGGCGAGTCCAGCCTAGACCCTGCCATGCACATGGGCCCCACACAACCATCAGAGCAGCGGCAGAATCCAGTCTCTGCCAATACACTCAGAAAAAGCAGGACAGGGTGAGTGGCATACGGAGGAGGTAGCCTGCACCACCCTAGAGCAGGGTTGGACTATCAAAAGGACTGATCTTGCACACCCACCTAACTGTTGACAAATAGCACGTTGGTGGGCTGCTATTTCACCATATCACATCACACACAGAGTAAGGGGAAAAGCCCAACTAAGCCATCTTTTTCATCCCAAATTTCACCAGCAGTGAGAACAGACTTGGATCTGTGTCACTGCATCCTCTTACCCAGCTTGCTCAAGACTCCTTGGAACAGGTGGCAACGAGGAACACTTGTGTTAGCCTCTGGTGTAACCAACCTGTCCATGGTGCAAGAACAACTTTCCAGCTGCACCAGGAATAGAGCTTGAGACTTCCTGGCTCATGAGGGAGCCAAGGTTTTTAATCATATTTTGGCTACCATCTTGTCACCGACAAGAAAAAAAAGGAGAGCTACTTGCATATCCCTCAAAACTGGGAATTTAAGCAATAACAGGCATGCCACTTACAGACTTGCCTACTAGGTTTTCAGCCCAGCAAAACAGAAAAATATTTAGTTCATAATCAATCCTAAACTGGGCATTACTTTAGAACTGCCTGAAAACAAAAGCCAAGCAGCATAGGATAAAAGGATAAATGGTACCTCTGACACAGTAAGGAAAAAACAACAGATTAAAACCCCCCATGTCAGTAAGAGGTTAGAAAGCACTCGGCAATGAACTTTACAGCAGCAATTTTAGTACCCATAAAGCCTCACAGAACAAAGCATTAACCATTGGGGCATTCACCTTAACCGTGTCTCCACACACTTGCCTAGTGGATGGCCTCATCTCATCTGTTGCTACTGTCTCCTAGTCTCTCTCTGATTTTCCTCACCTGCCAACAAACAGTGCCAGGAGAACTACACATTGATCTGCAGAAAGGAGAGTGAAAACACTAAATGAAAGACATTGACAGCCAAGGATCTCAGGGCAAGAGAAACAAAATCCGAGTCATTGGAGGGACTGTCAGTCTAAAGAAAGTTGCAATCATCATGCAAGGAAGCTATTACATGAAGATTAAACCAAACTCCTATTATATACCTTAAATTACAGGAGAAAAGCTGAAACATACTGGCACAAAACCATTCAGTTGATACAAGGGAAGGGGACAAAAATTAGTACTCATTCTAGAGCAAAGTAACTGAAGCACAAGGAGAAGGCATCACAGTCTATATGCAACTTTGGATAGCACTAGGAAATCCAAAAGATCAAACCCTCCACTTTATCCTTGCCCAACTCTCAACTCACTTGAAGCAGCTACGCCCTTGATTTCCTTGGGTCACTTTTCCATTTTGGAGGAAACAAACAAACAGGAATAAGAAAATTAAATCTCCTGTATGCTTTAAACTCAGTTTTATGAGGTTAAAAAAAAAAAAACATGATCCCATCTGCAAGAACTTTTGCATCCAGTCATATCTTCAGGGTTTTTATGTCCCAATCATCCTCAAAGCCACAGAAAACACTAAGAGATGAGAATTCCTTTTTTTTAGGAGAATTGTTCACAAGCATTACCACAGCAAGAGTTCTTGCTCCCAGAAACTGCATGATGCCTCTAGCTGTGGGAGTACATGTTTAATCACAATACACACTCATTCCTTGTCATAGCTACTAACTGCAGTGCTGGAGAGGATGGTTAAGATAGCCTCATTTGTTAAAAGAATCTTTTGAGTTTAAAGCACTTTATTCCCCACCTGAAAGAATGTTCACATTGAAGCTTCCTCTAAAAACTGCCAGGACACTGCTGTTTTAGTGCTTTTCAGAGGAAATAGATGTAGACCCAGACTCAGCATAAAAGCCACCCAAGTCCCCAAGCCTACCAGCTTCCTCATGGTGGTTCTTTGCTCAGCATCCTCCTTTAAGCCTTTCAAGCACTTCTCAAGGCACTCAGCTCTTTCTACTGATCAGGAGGTAGACTGAAGTAGAAAGCAGGGTACCTGGATGCAGCCTCCAATACTTCCAAGTGTGTTTTCAGCTAGAGATTAATTGGATAGAGGGAAAAATGGCAAACTACAGAGCATCATCAATATAAACTTGGGAAATAAGAGACATTTTGTTAATTTCTCTACTCTGTGCTTGGATTAAGATATTCCAGCATAGTTATTAGTTCCAGGATGGCTGCACGTATATCTGGAAAAAAAAAAAAAAAGAGCATACTGATCTCTCTGCAAAGCCCAATAGTTTAAATGCAAAACCATCAGGGATACAGCTAGACAACTTCCCCCTTTCTGAATATTTACCTTGGAGCTTTTTGGTTGGAGCCTGTGCATTGCACGGGGCTGAGAGGGCTATTACTCTTGGAAGCTATACTCCCAAATTCTTTCCTTTACTGGAAGATGTGATGTTGATGATTTGCAAAGAAGAAATGTATTAAAGCCTCTTACCACTGGACCACGTTCAAACAGCAGGCAAGCAACAAGTTTAAACCCAGTTTTCAGGCCAGGAATCAGAAATGAAAATGCCTTCGACACTCAAATGTATGTGTGTCTTCCCTCCACCCCACACCCTTCCCCAGTCTCTCTCTCTCTCTCTCAAAAAAAAAGCTTGTTCAAAGATTACAGCAAAAACTGGAAAATTCAAAACAGCTGTTCTGGAAAGCAAAAAAAACATTAACAGACTAGAGCCATTGACATCAGAGCTCTCCTGGTAGACCTCTCATCCTATGCACAGCAGGTGTGCCCCTGCAGAGAGGAGGAGGAGAGATTGGGATTCCCCTCTGTGGTGCATCACACAGTACAGGGAAACCTTCATCCCCACCCTTAACCCCAGGGGCATTGAAGAAAGCAGGGAAAAAGAAAGCTACTGAATTTGCTTGCACATTAGCTGCACACAGTACAACTGCACTCACAGGTTCAACCCTACGATTGGCATCAAGCAATGGATTGCTGTAGCTTTTGGAGACTGAATCCATTATGTAGGTAATTAAGTTTTTTCACTGCCCCAGCTGCCTTCCTCAAGCTCTAACCTCAGGGGATTCCCACGTTGGGAAGCTTCACCCCCCACCGAGACTGCCTACAGGGTGAACTGTGCAACTCCTCCGCTTCCAGGTTCTCCTTGGGAGCCTTCAGACAATACAGCACAAACTGGATTAAACCAGTAAGCTACTGGCAAAGCAATTCCACATTAGTGATCGTAATCCCCCCTGGGCCTTTGTCAGCTGAACAGAAAGACCTACAAAACTGTCAGTCCTGATTATGACAGAGAGGCAGGGTCCATCATATGGAAAGGGAATAAAGCTTTAAGTGTGTTATGATCTCTGTAAGGGTCACAGGAAGACACAAATACGCTAGTGTAGAAGGAACAGAAGCAGGCTCTCCTCTACGTGTGATACTAGAAAGTCTCTCATTTCTCTTGAAAGTGAGCACTCAAACTTTTAGTAGCTGATGTTGAGTCTAAAGTACACTATACAGGATTTTCATTAAGAGAGAAACAAACAATGATTTTGATAGGGATTTTGATTCCTCTGGGAGAAATCCCATTCACATAGCGCAAGCAATTCTTCAACATTAAGAGAAGAAAAAAAATACTCCAAGTGAGCAGTGTGACGTTCTTGAATTTAGCTGTGGAGTTATCAGTGTTTTCAAGCCTAATCACTCCAAAAGGCTCCAGGCAAACTAGAATATCAACGAGAAGATAAAAGTTATGCCCCATGAGGATAGGGATCCAGCATGCAACAAAGACCAGATCACATCTGAAGAGCACCATAAATCCCATACTGCTACAACCATGTAGTCCATATAGTGAGCTACTCACAGGACCACTGCCCCAGCCTCCAGTGAGACATCCCTTCTCTCTTCTGCTAGAGGAAAAGCAAGACCTAGGCAGCAAGTCTTCACATAACTGCTATCTTGAGAGATGCTTCCTCCGTCCCTCCCCACCTACTACATCAAGACACTAAAATAAAAGCTGAAAGTCAAAAAGCTTTATCTGTACACATACCTCAGTTACACAGCAGGGGAAAAAGCCCACCCAAATTCACATAGCAAAACATATCACACTAATTTATCCACCTTGAAGCAAAAACTGAGTGATGTCCCTTGGAGTTCAAGTTAGAGCTACTGAATACCTCAAATTCACAATTTAGGCCTACCTTAACTAGTACAAAATTTAACTGAATTTACTAGATGCCCTGTAATATCAGCTGAAGGCCCCTGTCTGCACTTGCTGTGTATGGGAATTGTAACTGTAAGAGCTGTACTTGCTTCCAATGGAAAGATGTCCCAGGCTAGATAGGAAGAACTAAGCCTGCAGCTTGCCTAAAACCCACAGCCACACCTACTTTCGATGCCAGGTTGTAAATTTTTATCAAGAACAAGTTCACACCAGCAAATTTTCTTCCTTTTTTGTAAGAGTCTAGAAATTGCTGACAAGCAATTCACAAGCAATAAAAGTGGGCAACTGATCATCCTTGTCCTCACATAACTGTTGCATGGAAAGGGGTCCTGCAGCCTCACTTTCAGCCAAGGGCTGCACTTTGAACCCCCCAGTGCAAAGGGCAGGCAGGACAATCTTCTGAAAGCAGGAGGTGGAACACTGGAAGGAAACCAGAAATGGCAAGATCCTTCTTAAAATTGTCTGCTGGCAGCAGAGTATCCAACTAAGGCAGAGTGAGCATTTTGTTGCCCTCATTACCCATGGACAAGTGGGGAAAATAAAGCCTTGTTCACCTCCACAAAGATCAACAGTCATGGATGGCTCCGTCATATCACTGTAAGAGATTATACCACCATCAAAAACTCGCTATAAAAAAACCCCAAATTTCACTCACACTTGCTGCGGGAGAGAACCTCAAGGAAGTAGGAGCCCGGTCTTGATGGCATCGTTCACCCTGCAGAGAGCAATGTTACAACACCGCTCTCATTTGAAGAGCGGATCCTTTTAGATCTGCCAGCAAAAGAATGGTGCAATCCCAACGGAAAGCATTACAGAAAACAAAACTATACAGATCTTTTGTACTAAATGTATGTGCTCATCTCCTGGCCCCAGCTCCTTTGGCTAGAGCAAAGCTCTTACTTGGTTAATTAGTAACTGCAGCAGAATCGTGTTAACCTGTAACTCTTGAGGCCTCAATAATCATCAGGTTTCAGTTCCCAGATTGACAGGCATCACACTTGCTCTGCCCTTCAAAGTACAATTCCTTGATGAGAGGGGCTGTTGCTTCATATTTAAACACTGAAATTATTATACTCAACAATTTACAAGCAAAATGCTTCAATACAAAAAGACAACAAGCAAGTCCCATTCACACAAGCTTTCTTAGCTTTGACGTTTCTGTTCAATATAGGGCTTGGGTATTTTAAGACAAGTTGGTTACAAGACAAGTTGCTTTTCTAATATTCTTTCACTCATCCTCTCAAGCAGATATCACCAGTAGGTAAAGAGCAAGACTGACTCGTGTATTTAAATCACAAAAATAACCACAAACACCCATGTAAGAATCCCAATTTCCAACGTGCCAGCCAACCCAGACAAAGAAACATCTCTTGCATTTACAGGTTGTGTACTAAAACAGTCAAAGACAGACAGCCCATACGATGTCCCACAGACAACACAGAAGTGTGGCAAATCCTGAAAGTCATTCTTCTCTTCAGTGAAAACTGGCTGCCTACCGAAATTCTGGAAGGCTCCCAGGCAATTTTAACACAAAACACGAGAACAATGGCTCAAAGGTCTCCAAGGGCCCCTACTCATGAATCTCCAGAGTGGAAAGCTAGTACAGACATAGCCATGAACAGGGAAGACAACACTTTTGAGTAAAGGAAGACAAAAAAGGAAAGAGTTAGTGGAGACAAGTTTGGAAAGAATCAAAGCCTCTTTGTTATTGGGGACCAGTAATGGAAAGATAAGCTGAGCCGGCCACTGTGTTAAGCACATGCGGTACGTGCAACTCCACTGGCGAGTCAAAAGAACATCCAGTTTCTTTTCAAGCACGATGGATCTCTCTGCCATCTATCCTTCTGATACCGCAACTTCACGTTTCAAGTTGGAGTGTCAAATAGGGACCTGGTTCCTCCAAGTCCACTTTGCGAAAGACACAGCACAGCTGCATGTCCTTCCTGGAGTCATAACATTACTGGGGGTTNGGTGTTTTGTTTTGTTTTAAAGAAGCTATGGGAGATCTTTTAGTAGATTTTAGTTTCTCTGCCTCAACTCATAACAATATGTTTTGAAGAATCAGAACTTCATTACTCCATGTTGTACAAAAAGCCATTTAGAACACCAAGGGGCTTCTCAACTTACCTGTTCCAGGCCATCCCTTTCTCTTCCCTATACCTACCTCTGTAAGAAGAACTACGGAGGTGACTAGGTCATCTCTTCCCCTGACAGTTCCTTAACCAGCTTTACTTTTCATGCCATTCTCACAGATGCCTTGCATGCCATCACGCTTAGCCCTCGTTTATTCCCAGCATAGCTTCTTCTGCCAGCAACTATTGGGCCATGCCGATTTCTAGGCCAAGGGAAAAGGTGGATTCCAGCAGCAGGAGGTTAATGACAGATTTACGCATCTCTTTTTCAATGATTATATATTGTTGAAAAGTGAAACAAAACCCCATCACTAGATAGTCCTGAAGTGACTCAGTGACCTTGGCAGGAGCCAGGCTGGATCAACCACCTGATCTGGGACTGTTAGCCATGTGCTGTTGGCTGTAGCTCATTAGCACCAAGTATTTACTCTCCTATTTGTAGCTGGTAGGCTGTATTTCAGGACCTTGTCAAATTAACAAGAGTGCCAGGTCATGCTCACCAGGCTATGGTTCAGAGTACTGGAGTACTTTGTGTTGAGGGCTAGTTTTACAAGCTCCATTAGCAAAACTGGGAGGGACTCAATACTAGAAGTGCAATTGGTCTACCTAGACTGGCAACTGCACCACAGCTCTGTAGAGACACATAAGCTAATGAAAAAGTGAGCTCTTGTTAAGTATTAATGGAAAAAGCATGGCAGGATGAGATATAGACTCATTCAACACACTGCTCAGCCACTCCTTTCATTCTAGGCCTACTTGATGGTGCCGAAGCAGCTGTGAAACTGACTTACGACTCTTAACATTAAGCACATATTGCAAAGTGTTTAGAAGAGGTGAAGAAGCGGGACTTGAAATTCTCCAGGTCTTAATTCCTGTGCAGTAGAATGTCTACCCTCCAAGTGAGCAAGACAAAATCTGACACTAGTCAACACCAAGCAGTCTACAGTTTAACAGCATTGATGCTCCAAGCTAAGTGACATAGTAACCCCCCCAATACTCCCACTCACTATAATGATTCCTTCAATAAAGAAGGGAGGGGACCGGGGCTCATAACATGTATGAAGTGTGAGGTGGCTAACTCCCTCATTTCCTCAGTTACCAGCTAGAGTGATATCACAGCCTGCCAAAACAAAACCTACCTTTGGGTGGCTTCATACAGAAGTCACAATCAGAAATGCAACCTTAAGATCCACCTCTTTCTGCCACTAGCACTAGAAAGCTACTGACAGGAGATAACTCACTGCTGCTGTTTGTCTATGTGCAAGAGCTGACAAAGGTTCAGCGTTGATTAGACAACCTCACAGAAAGAAATAAGCATCTAGGGCTATTTAATAAAGACAGACTCTTTAGTTCCAGAACTTCTTAAATTGCAGCCTAATGAGATCAGTAAGCTTCTGTGAGGAACAAAATAAATTTGTTCTTTTCTAATACTTTCTCTAAGTAGCCATAGCCATTGTCAGACATGTACTACCGCAGAGGATTTGCTGTCATTGTTCTTATACACTTAGAGTCAACTGAAGTTCACCGAGAACGTGTGCTGCTCCTCAGAACCTCATGTTGGCAGAGAAATACTGAAACTCAAAAAAAAAAAATCTCAGTCCTGGAAGAATACTGCAGTAGTTAAACTCCCTGATCATTTTCCCGCACTACTGAATTTTCTCAGAGTTGACATTCTGCCTCTTCTCTCTATTCTACTCCAAAATTGGCTGTGAAATGCTGCTGGCTGCACAAACTGACCTGAAGTTTACATCTGTGCCTATTACAGATAACCTTTACAGACACAGAGAAAGCAGATAGGAACGTGGTTCACTTGTGGTGGAATTCACTCCCATCAGCTTCAGTGCAGGAAAGCGTTTGCTAACTTAGCAAACAGTTGAGGGGAGGAAAAGGCAACTTCTTGTCTCTGTTGAATGACAAGAGTTGCCAGCAATCAGTTAAAAAGCAATCCAAGGATCATATCCAACACAAGCGTCAGATTCAAACCTCTACTGCTCAAGGCATTTAATTCACTTACTCCTCTCCCTGCCAGCCACCTGAACCACATGTTTCTTTCTACTCTCAGCAGCAGAACGGAGCCTCCAGCTGGGCTCCTCACCAAGGTCAGGAAGAAGAAGCACTGCTGCTCTCCAGCAGCATCTCTTCTTCTCCTGGTCCCTAAAAAAAGCTTCACAGCGTGGAGCCCAGGAAGAACTGGAGCTGTTTTCCGATACATTCCCCTTGACATCCCCCCACCTCAGCATACCAGCAGGAGGGCTGCCTGCAGTAACCCACATCCGCTCCTCTCCAGTGGAACGAGCGTGCATCCCCCAGGAGCTCTGCAAGGCCAGCAATGCTCTTGGCAGCGCAGTACCTGCGGGTGCTACGCTGTCAGACAGCCAAGAAACAGTTTGTCACGAGGCAACCCCCACCCCCACATGCAATTTTTGTTCAGGGAATGAATTTGCAGGCATATCATGCTAAGTCTTCTGTATCTTGGTGGCAAATTCCCTCCCACCTACCACTCCCCTACTCTCTTCACAGAAAAAGTCTCCATTCTGGACCTCCTCAACACCTTTCGATTTATATGAATTTCTCCGAAAGGATCAGAGGAGGTGCCTTTTGTTAGCCAAGCAGCCTTGAAAACGATATTGTTTTCCAAGAAGGAGTTTTACATGCCTTCGATAATCCCAGGAGGGATTTATGTAGTTTCTTGCAGTTTCTCGTAATGCTGCGGTCACAGGCTTACACAGAAGAATGGCTCAGGAGACAGACAACCTGTTAGATAAACTAGAAAGTGAGCATTCACATTAAATAAAGGTTATTCATGGGAAGTCTGGACTCAGATTCAGCAGGATGGGAACCCATAAAACCTGAAAGGGACCAGGAAAGAAGCCACCTACAAGCCTGGGTTAGAGCTGTACCAGAAAGGTAAGTGACCTAATCACAGCAAAAAAACCTCAGGCCAAGAACAGTAATGCAGAACTTTGGACCCCTGGGCTACCAATCACTTGCTGTCCTACCTGCTTCCAAAAAGAGGATCTATGTGCTCAAAAGAAGAGTAAGTAGGTCTAGGTATTCTCCTTTGCTCCCTCAAAAGTAAGGGTTGTAGGTTTTAGGTTGCTGGGGCTTGGTTTTCTTTGGAGGGGGAAGAGGAACTAGAAAAGAAACAGACGAAGTTCTTCTGCAGGTCCTATGTCCACACCAAATATAGCCACCAAACATACAAACTATTAAAAACAGACAACACAAGACCAACAGAGCATGAAGAGAAGATCATCAAGTTAAATCTGACAACGTTTTTAGGAAAGAAAAATCTTTTCAGTTGGCAATGATTTTAGTAAGGAATCTAGGAATTTTCTCAAGGCTGCCATGTGATTCAGAAAACCAGAGCTCAGAACTGCTGCACACAGATACTGTGACTTCTTTGTAACAGGCTATTAACTCTGATCTTCAGTATAACATAATAGTGGAGACAGATATAAATAAGATCAAAACATATGACTCAAAGTCCCCAGATAAGGAGGACTCTGATTGAGAAACTGCTGCCCTCCGAAGCCACCCAGGCCACCAGGAAAGCAGCCATACAATGGCTCGTAGAAAGTGGGCCAGTCTTAAAATATTAGTATTACAACATGAGGCTTTTCAAGCTGAATTCTTGTAGCTCTGGCAGGCAGGGAGCTAGAAATAGAACGCCTTGGACTTAGGATCACACATGCAGAGATCTGCCTGTGAAAAACACCAAGACCAAGTGCCAGAGAGCATTTGAGCAGAGACCTAGGAAAACTGTCAAAAAGGGGAGAAGAAAAAAAAGAAAAAAAAAACCAAGCCCCCACACTTGTCAAGAAAAAGGAAACCAGTGGAGACAGTTCACTAGTTTCTTTCCAAAAATGACTCTTTGTTGCTCATTCACTCCCTGCCGCAGCTTTGGAGCCAGGACACAAATCAATCCTGGAACAGGTAAGGCCTTGCTGCCCTTTACAGCAATGGCCAACATCAGGTCAGCTGGGAGTGGACTCACCTCAAATGAGGTATCTCTTTGCACTAAGCAAAGTCAGGCAGGTCATTTCCTAGGCCAGTATAAAGGGTACCTTATACTTCCTTGCATTATATTTGAATGATTGAATTCAAGTAAGTTAAACACTCAGTCTGCTCAACTTGTAGGCAAATAGATTTGACAGTGCTGGAAGAGGTTTAAGGTCTGTTGATGGGAATAGAAACTTGCCCATCTTTCAAAAGCTATTTATTTGTAAGTAAACAATGCTTTTTAGAAGAGAAGCTTTTTTGCAGACTGCTTCAGAAATCATGTTTATTCACACTTTAAGAGATTAGAGCAACAAGGGAGTGGGAATGTGCTGCAGCTCTCTCAAAACTAAGTGTCTTGCTTGGCAGCATAGAAGTGAAACAGATACATATTTTGCAATTGAGGGAAAAGAACCTTAATAATAGGCCCACCACCAAATCCTTCAGCTGTTCAGCCTAAGCACCAGAACAAGTACAGAACTACCAGTTTCATCTTCCACAACAGCGTAAGGATATATCTCCTGCCGTGCTTGGCTTTTGATCTCCTCCTCCTAAGCCTTCATTCTGTGTTTAGGTTAAGTATGGTTTGCTCCTGCCCAAAAAGTGAGCTTCAAAACCCCACCTACCCAGCTAATTACCAAACTTCTTAAAAAAAACCAAGCCTCTCTCCTTAAACCAATTAAAGTATTCAGCTGACAGCACTATCACATGAGCTGNGGGGGGGGGGGGGGCAGGGGGAAGATATACACATGGGTTTTGAAGCAAGCCTGCTGCAGCAGAAGGTCAATTTGGTGGGAAGGGAATGATAAAACCTGTAAGCTTATTTATTTTCAACGCTCTACCAGAGACTAACACGCAATTTGATTCTCACCCTTAATTTGTACATTCTCACGGGAATTTGGCAAGGTTGCTCTGAAGAAAAAGGTTTGAAGAACTCTTGCAAAAGACACTGCACTACGCCAGATCAAACAAGCTATCAGTTATTTACATTCATTTCAAAGGACACAAAGGAAGCCATTTATTTCCACCATATCTGCCCTTTTAAAGAGAAACCAGTTAGAACAGAGCTGGTCCTAACACCAGGGCTTGTCAATACAGACCAACCAGCATAGCTGTTCTGGAGTAAACGTTTAAGTATGATCAAACTACTCTGAATTAATTCACAACTACAGAGACTATTCCAGGACACAGTGATCTCAGGAGGGAACACACATTGTTAGGAAGTCATCCTAAACTTGTGCTACTGTGACGTTTCCTAGTGCAGGCAAGGGAAGTCCTCTGGCTACCAGGGAAAGCGATCTCTGGTCTGCACCTTCCAAGCCATCCACGAGAACTTTTAAGAAGCCTATTTTAAGCACAAGTTTCAGGAACTGTAAGGAGGCATATTTGGCTTAGCCACACTTGCAGGATTAAAATGCACGCCTAATTCTCCCAGCTATTAAATAAAAGGCCTCCTATGTTAACACACAGGAGTGCATTTCACCCCTTTCAGACAGGGAAAATAAAGCCACCAACACAATATTCATTTTTTCAGACACATTGCTACAATCAAAACTAGAAAAAACACAACTCCCGCTACAGGTTAAGAACCCCATCATGCTATCTGGAGTCCTAATAGCGGGGGGGCGAGGGAAGAGAAGAACCCTACACCCACACATGCAGCAAAATCCATCTTAACCAGCCAACAGTTAAGCAACATAATTGAGTTTTCCAGATCCAAGCTGCAGATCCCGCAGCGCAGAAAGCACAGCCGAGGAAGGCTCTCCCTCATCTCTCCTTCAACAGCTCTGAACCCAAGTAAGATTTCCCCATCACTGCACAGAGGCAGAAACAGATAAAGAAAACCACTGCTGCACTGGTCAGTAAAAAGCAGGAGTATGTTCACCTATCCGTGACGATGAAATAAAGATGAGGAAAGCAATGGGGGAACCCTCCAAATCCCCAAAATTGAGTTAAACAGAAAGAAAGAGATCAAATGCCATGCTGTCAAAGCTCAGCATGTGGACAAAACAGCACCTGAAATTTAAGTGGTAATTTAAATTTATTACCTAGAAAGGCCATTCACCAAATTACAAAGTTCTTTTCAAGGTAACTTTTGTGGTTGATAAAAGGTGAACTCAAATATTCCGCGTTAGCCTAACTGTGCGGTCAGTGCCGTAAAGATCTCCTCTTTCAGCCAGATCATCTCCCAGGGACTGAGCTGCTCAGCGGTACTTTGATCAGATCTCCCTGGGTATGAACAGCTCCGTGGCACTCCGATGGCCTTCAGTGTTCCAGCACAGGAGTCCACACATCCAGTCTGTTTGAAATATCACTTAACTATTTCTCTGAAAGCACTTTCCTGCACAGGCCATACAGCGTTATTATTTGGCTTGCAGAGAGGAACAGATTTAAAAGGGAAAACAAAAAAAGTTTTTTCCCTTTCTCCTAAGCAAAAGCTGCCAACAGGAATTAAGATGCATTTGTCAGGTCAACACCTCGTACAATTAAGATGGGGCCAGAAAGCCTCAGTCCCGTTCTGATGCAACTAATACACACGCTACACTGCAGAGGTAGAAAGGGTCACGTCTTTGCTGAGACTGTGGTCCTGGGGGCAGAGGGAAGCCTAGGGAAAGAGAGCTGTAACTCTGAAGTGCAGCACCAACAGGTGCTTTTGAATATATTTTAAGACCCTGAAACTATTTATGAGTTACAAGATCAAAGCATCAATCAAAATAACTGGAACACGAGCACAGAGCTGAGATCAGCCGGCTGAGCCTATGAATGGAGCTAAACCGCCTTGTTTATCTCAGCACGTGTGCACGCACTAAGCCTGAAAGATACGGGTGACCTACCCGAGCAGCCCACCCGCTCCTCACTGTCAGGCCAGCTGAAAAAGCACAGAGAAGACACAGCCAAGTAACACGCACGGATTCCCGTCAGCGGTTCTCACTATAATGGACAGATGAGTGGAAAAAGCAAGAAAGAAAACAACCTTGCTTGGCACCATGCCCACACACACATCCCAGTGCAGCGAGGAAAAGAGGCCAGGGGCACATACCAGCCGAGTATCAGCTTTCTGGCCCAGGGAATGGGCAGATCTGGCACATGCCTAAACACAGGCCACTCTCTGTCCCGACTGCACCTTCCCAAACTCCTCTGCAAACAGGAACCCGAGAGGACCTCTCTGCAGAGCTCCCTCGCCTTCCCAGCCAGCCTGCCGTAGGAAGGTAGACGCTTACCACTACAGAGCAGCCCCCCCCACACCCTCGCCACAGGCACAAGCCCACCTTTCTTGAACTCCTCCAGCATGGCATCGAGCTTGGTGTCGTTGAAGACAAAGTGCAGCGGATGGTTGTAGAAGCGGGTGATGGTCTTGAGCGGAGTGCAGTCATCAGGGTCCACAAAAGCCAGGTCCTTAACAAAGAGCAGGTCCACGATGTTGGAGCGGTCACCCTCGAAAACGGGGATGCGGGTATAACCGCTCTCCATGATCTCGGACATAGTGTTGAAGTCAAGCACAGCCTCAGCAGCGATCATGAAGCAGTCTCGGAGGGGAGTCATCACGTCCTCCACTGTCTTGGTGCGCAGCTCCAGGGCTCCCTGGATAATGTTGAGCTCCTCCTTGACTAGATCGTTATAAGGGTCGGTGACCCGCAGCATCTCCAGCAACTTCTCACGGTTATAGACCGTGCCGATCTCCTGGCCCAGGACACAGTCCAGCAACTTGCTGACGGGGTAGGAGGCCGGGAAGGTCATCATCATGAAAAACTTGGTGAGGAAGATGGTGTTGGCGCCCACGGCCAGGCCGTGCCGAGAGCAAATGGCCTGCGGCACGATCTCGCCGAAGATGACGATACCGATGGTGGAGACCACCACGGCCACCAGCCCGGAGCCAGCGATGTCGTCCAGCAGGATGGTAAGCGTGGTGTTGACCAGGACATTGCCCAGCAGGAGAGAGCAGAGCAGGTAGTTGCCCTGGCGCCGCACGGGCTCGATGCGCTTGGCATAGTTCTTCTCTTTGTCCGTGCCACAGTTCTGCACGATGCGCAGCTCCATGGGGTCCAGGGCCATGAGGCCCAGGTTGAGTCCGCTGAACATGCCCGAGAGGCAGAGGAGGAGCGAGATGAAGATGACCTGCAGCCAGAAGGGCAGCAGGAATTTCTTCTCCTCGCCCACGATCATCTTGGTGTCCTCGCCGTCGTGGTAGATCCAGGTGGTCTCGCCCCAGGGCGGGGGCCCGGCCGGCCCCTCGGCGCCCGCCAGCCCCCC
>WAAD01040445.1:77607-89476 GCA_013389945.1 Fregata magnificens | reverse complement strand
CGGCCCCCGGGCGCCCTCCGCCCCGCCGGGCACCCCGCCCCGCGCCCCGGCAGTTCCTTGGCTTTGTCGTTCCTGCGAGCGAAATTAAACATTAAATATTCAACATGGACGAGCCGCGCTCCCCTCTCTCATCTCCGCCTCCTCAAATTAAACAAACCCCACGCCGAGGCTCGGCGTGAGCGGGGCCGGGGCTTCCGAGCTCCCGCCGGGGACGTTCAAAGCCTCCCCAGGGGCTTTGCTCCTCTCAGCTCGGCCTTACTGTGTGGATGCATGAAGGGCTGAGGGGCCCCCATTCAGGAAAAGACCTGTAATTTAAGTGTGTGCTTATGTCCCACCGTCCCGAGAGCCAGGCTGTGTCCGAGGCCTCAGGTGCTGTGCCGCAATCCCAGCTGGGGCAATAAGTGCCCCACGGCCCAGCCATCAGCACGCCGCTTTCCGTCAGCAACGAGTAATATGCAGCACAGGATGCCGTTTAGCATCCCAGACAGCCAGAGACGAACAGCTGTGGGAGCATCCAGTGTGGCTTGCATTTTGGGTTCAGGACGAGTATTTGGAGGAGGTAAAACAGCCTCCCCTCCTTTTAAGTGCTTGGAAATGGAAGAGTAGAGGATTACACAGAACAACCCAATATGGCAGGGGAGCAGAGCACGGCGCTCTGGGGCCATAGTCACAAATTTTTCCGGGTACCAAGCCTCATTCAGCTCATCCTGGAGCAGTTCTGCAGGTGTGCTCCTCCAGGAAAGGGACAGATGCCCTTCAGCCGCAGCAACCCCCTGCGAACCACAGTAACTCCCTGTGAACCACAGTGAGCAGGGACTTAGGATTCTCTTCCCTTTCACCTCGGGGTGAATCAGAGCACCACAACATATGGATCATCCTGCCCTCACAGCATCGTCCCTGCCTGCAGAGGGAAGACACCAATGCTGCAGAGCTTCACACTGGAAGAAGGGATTTGGCCCATTGCTACAATCACCAAAACACCCAGACTGGGTGTTGGACAAATTGTTTTGGGGTTCCTCACACAGGATGGGGCTGCAGGACCTCCTCTTTGCATGGCTTGAGGGGCTGAAAATCCCAAGGCTGTGGATGCACAAGCAAAGCCAGGCAGACCAGACACCCCCACATCCACATCTTGGTGAGGACCCCTGCTCTAATGGTCAGAGTCAAGAGCAAGGAAAATTCCTCTCAGCCACTTCCTCACCAAAGTGCTGAGAATTTGGAAAAAAAAAAAAAAAAATAGTGCTATGCAAATGCAGTGGCATTTAGCTGTGGCCTTTTCCATATGCATGTGAAAGGGGGGACCTCGCTGTGGGCGCCTCTCTCCCCAGGCAAACTGAAAGGCCGCGGCAGGGACTCATGCCTTTTTAATGAAGGGGTTTGCAGGTAGGACCCCCTGCCCCATCTGCTCTTCCGTTCGCGCTGGGAAGGCTCTCTTTGATAGCAGGAGCTAATTGCCGCAAACCTACCGGGATGGGTTGTTTGGGGACTTTGAGAAAGTCTCTGTAAGTAATCACGGAAGAGGGCTACGCAGGGGGGGAATTAAACAGCGTCCTGGTTGTGCTTTCAGCAGGTCCTTCCCGAGGTCCCATCGGTGAGGTCCCTCCACACAATTTTAGAGCTCCTCTTGCCTGCTGGGTCACAGCTGCTCCCGAGGCTGGTCTGCCAGGAAGCCCTACCTGAAGCCAGCTAATACATGCCCTGTTGGCTCCAGATAACACCAAGGATTATTTTTTTTAGTCATGGTGTAGCTCTAAACCCAACAACTTACAAATTTTTGTACACCCAATAGGTCAGACTCATAGTCTCATCCAAAGCCAAAAGAACAGGCTGGCAAGGCGACTTTCCAGGAAACCTTATTTATGGGCATTATTTATATGTTCAATCTCTAAATTGTGAATTAATCGCTCCCGTATTTTGCTGATGGCAGAGGGCAGGTTAAGCAGTTAAGGTTAAGGCACTTAGGAAATCCTTCAAAATCTTGGAATTATTTTTACAATCCTCATTTTTTTGTAACGGTCCAAATTCTGTCAGGAGTTAACACCAGAGGTCCGATGAGCGTGCCTTGTCCTGGTACAGCTCTTGTTGGGAGCCACATTTACCAGGGATTTGAAAGCTTCATCTACAAGTAAAAACCATCTCATATCTCCCTCAAGACAGATGGTAAACTGCCTTTTCTAGCCATGTCACCCAAGACGGTGTGTTCTCCAGCTTCGTTTCCAACAGAGAATAAGAAGAGCTATTGAACGTCTCAGCCTTTCATGCCTGTTTCTGGAGTCCCCGTCTCTGTGCATCAGTCGGGCGTTACCTGACTGCTCACACTTTTCCTTCCAGATGTTCTGGAAATGCCTCCTTACCACCTGGACCCTCTTCAGCCACTGCTACTGCTACTCCAGAGCATCCTTGGCACTTGCCCATGTTTCTTTTTGAACCCAAATATTTTATTTTTTGCCCTTTATCTTCCCCCATGCCACAGCGAGATGCTGTTTAAATGGCAGAGAGGGGAAATTTGGTCCCTCCCGGAAAATCAGTGTGTGAGGATGGGTGGAAACAGTCCCTCACTTCTAAGCTCAGCTGCTCACCCAAGGGCTCGGGCGCCACTGCTGTTCAGCAGCCCCCAGCCTTGCTCAAACAGCCTTTGTGGGCTGGGGCGTGTGGGATTCGGACGGGGCGGCAGGAGCGCAGCCCATTGCCTCCCACTGCAGCCTCGAAGCTCTCACACCTCACTCCTCACCTGCTGCGGGACACAGCCAGCTGAGTTTCTGGCTTTACAGAATTGCTGCATTTCCCTGCAAAACTGCCGGTGCGATGCTTGCAGGGGACTCGGGGCTTTCCCGCTAGATGGAGTCCGGGGGAAAATATAAACCTCAGCTGCGATGCACAAGGGAAGGGAGAGAAATCCCTGTCTCCTGGAACAGGCTGTGGGGCTGCGAGACAGAGCATGGGGAGCTGCGCCCTGTCCTGAATGCAAATAACAGGGACACACTGTGTGCCACACAGAGTTCTTCATGGAAAAGCAGGCCTGGCTGAGCCCTGGGAGGTGACTGGTTCTTCTCGCCCACCACCCCAGGGAGATGCTCGTTTGCAGCTGCCTTATTGGGCTGCTCAGCCCCCTGTGGGGAGCTTGCACGGCATTTGCCTGTTGGATGCTCGTGGTTCCCTGCATGTGGAGGGTTAGCATGGGGAGATCAAGAGAAAGAAAAAAGCAACTGGACTGCTTATTGCTGTCTTTTGCTTCTCAGAGGCATTTGCATCTGGGCTGTGGGCTCCCAAAGAACTCAAATTGGAGCTGGGCTCATGCACAGGGGTGCATGCCGCAGGGTCAGGCACTGCACACAGCTGCTGCCAAACCCATGCCGGACCTGCCGTCCCACGTGCGGGGACCCACGACCCCTTTCCCGCGGAGACCATCCCTGCCCACGTGTCTGAGCCATGCGGCTGCTGCCAGCCCCATAGTGAGGGGACCCACAGGACAGCTGAACGTCCTCACCACCACCAGGCACAGCCTGCCCCTCCAGCCCTGACAGAGAAGCACGGCACTCCACAGGTCCCATCCGCAAACACGCAGCTTTCGAGCTCAGCCATTTATTTGTTCTCCAGTGGAAGCTGCACGCCACTGGGGCCACATCCTCCTGCCCCACTGGCATCTGCCGGTGTGGGGGCATCGCTCGCCGCTCAGCAGCACCCCGGGGGACCACACGCGTCACTGGGACGGCAGGCAGGACCTGGGGCCGCCAGCCGCTCCAGCAGCTGGAAGGGATCACAGATCTTCTCCTGGAGGGCAGAGAACAACCAGGGACAGGATCAGGACAGAGGGAAGCAAGAAGGAAAAGCAGCATGTCCCTAACACTCGCTCCCTGCTAGCAGGACCCCCCAAGCAGACCCCCCATAGCTAACATGGGGGCAGCCCCCAGGTCACTCCAGCTGCTTTTCCCTGCCATGAGGAGGACGCCAAGAGCTCTCTGGGATATCGGCTCTGCTTTTATCTGAGAAATGCCTCCTGCTTGGACAGGGACCCAAGAATATCTCCCCCTCCCCAAGTACAAGGTTGTGTTTCAGGGACACGCAGCTGCACAGTGTTATCTCCCTCATGTACTAATCATCCCCACTTCCCAGCCTCTCCTGGCCCATCTGCAGGCTGGAAGGACCACCAAGGGGAGGAGAAGAGAGGCTTCCAGCAGACAGAGGTGCTTTGTGCTGTGGGGTCAGGGCTGGCGGCCAGGGCCAAGCTCACATCAGCAGCTGGGAGGTGCTGGGAGAGCGATGGGGAGGAAGAAGCTGTGGGGATGGGCCATCACGTCCCTGGGGCAGGCTCTCCCCAGCCATCTCCTGAAGGAAGGATGTCTCCCCTTGGGAGACATCAAGCAGGTCCAGCCATCAGCCTAAGCAGTCCCCATGGACATGTTGGGGGGGGCAAGGGGCTCTCATGCCTGGTGGTTAGAGCAGACCCCGCCTTTGGAGGGCTCCAACCTGCGCCGGGGTGCAGTTGCCCAAACTCAGGCACCAGGTACCACTCTTGGCGCCCCATGGGCTCCTGCCTGGTCCAGAAGGACTCAGGTCTCTTGGTGTCATGCCATAGCCCCTCTGATACCCCATGGCAACTCTGATGGCACAGGACACCCACGCCCCCATCCCTGAACCCAGCCGTGGAGCTGCCTGCTACCAGCCTTCACTCCCTTGCAACAGCAGCCCTGCGGTGTGGCAGCGTTGGCCCCACTGGCTCGGATCAGGAACTCCTCCGCAAACCTAGAGCTCCGCAAGATCGCAGCCATCTCAGCATCCACATCCACCACCTCTCCTTCCTGGGGACAGAGGGATGGTCACAGGGCTGGGGTCTGGGATATGTGGCCCAGGGGACCCCAGCCACCCAGTCAGATGATGGGGGGCGGGGAGGGGCAAAAGCAGGGGCACAGCCTGACCCAAAACCTTGAGAAAGGCCCACAATGACCAAGCAGCTGGCTCCAACCCCCTTGTGAATCCACCACAGATGTCTTGCTCCCACCTCCACCCCAATGCAATGCATGGGTCTGGCTCCCTTTCCCATCCCTGTTTGCAGCTCCCCTGGTTTATACAGCCCCTCTGCTCCCACCCACCAACCCCTCTACCAAAGCTTACCCCCAAAATCACAGAGGATGCTGCTGAGCAGCACTGCTTCATCAGCTCTGCGCAATCCCCAGCCCTACAGACCAGGACTGCTTGGAATCCTGGGGAGCCCCACCCCGCACCTTGAAGGCGAAGTTGGCATCAAACAGCAGCTCTCGCTCATGCCCCACGATCCCGCCGTTGTAGATGACCTGGCCCGGCCCAGCCCGGCTGCTACCTGGCACCTTGAAGAGGCGGAAAGTCGCAGAGACGAAGCGGCAGTCGCCTGCAAGGGAGAGGTTGGTGGGTTGGGCAGCGTGCACCCAGGCTGGCAACCGGCAGAGCCCAGGATCCCAGCACAGCTCCCCGTGGCTTCCCGGAGCCGACGCTCCCTGGTCGGACCCTCACCGATGATGCCCTCCAGCTCCTTGTCGCCAATGGTGATGGGGCTGGCGGTCACCAGGCACGGGGGGCTGAAACCCACCTCCTCAGCGATGCTGTACAGGTCTCTCCAGTACAGGGCTCCTGCCAGGCACTCCCCTGGCACAAGACCACGGACACAGGTGATGGAGGCAAAGGTCTGGTCCCCCCACCCCATGCCACCCCCATCCCGGAGCCCTACGCACCCCACAGCACCCTGTGCTTCCGGACGGCCTCGCTCAGGCGCTGGCTGGCGTAGACATCGCTGAAGTACATCTCTCCCCCGGGCTGGAAGGCAGCGAAGAGTGAAGGGAGACCCCAAGAAGCAATGAGACAAAAGGGGCAGGGAGAACTGGGCACCTCCCAATGCTACCCTGCTTGGGACCCGCTGCAGAGGTGTCCTCCCCTGGCCCCATCCCGCATCCCCGCCTCGCTGGATCCCATTTGCTGCATCCCAGTGACACCCCGACAGCAGGGCCACCCCAGCCCCGCTCTGCTCCCACTGCGGGCGCTGGCCCTGGCATTACCTTCAGCACGCGGTAGGCCTCCCGCAGCACGGCCCTCTTGTCGGGGGCGAGGTTGATCACGCAGTTGGAGCTGGGGAGGAGGGGACCGAGACCCATTTGCACCCCCTCGTACACTCAGCACCACTGGCTGCTGCACATCCCATCGCTTCATGCAGGATTTGGAGATACTGATTTGACCATGAAAAGGGCTGTTTCTATATTCCCAGGCCCTAGCCCAGACTCTGCCTTGGGATTTTCCCTTTCCTAACCTGTGCTCCTGAAGTGAGCAACCCGGTGGGATGCAGACCCGAACTCAAGCCCATGGCCCCTGGTGGCAGCAGGACCAGGGGTGGCAGTGCCCTGCGTGGTACCTACATGACAATATCGTAGCTCTCGTCGGCCAGGCCAGCATCACCCAGCTTCTCCATGTAACCCTGAAGGAACTCCACATTTGGTTTTTGGTAGCCAAACTTGTCCATGTGGTAGGCAATGTGCTTCTTCGCCACCTCAACCTGGGAGGAGGAAGGGAATGACAGTGAGGGGATGGTGGGGGGATGAGGAGAAGCCCCAGCTCCACACATACCTGGGACTCGGTCATATCTATCCCAGTGACATGGCCCTGCTCCCCAACCAGCTGGCTCAGCAGGTAGCAGTCTCTGCCGCTGCCGCTGCCCAGGTCCAGGATCCGGCATGACACCAGGCACTCAGGGATCACCAGACCACAGCCGTAGTACCTGGGGGGACACCGAGCTAAGCCGGGCAGAGGTGCCCCCGTGGCACGGGGGTCCTGGGGGGCTGCAGCCCATGGGCAGGCAGCAGCAGAGGGGAGACCCTGGCATTTACCTGGCCACCACCTCCTCATGGACACGCTCCAGAGCATCTCTCACTGCCTTGGGAATGGGCCTGGCCGAGGTGACACAAGCATTGGTTTTCAGGTCCTCTGACTTCTGCAGCTCTGTGCCATAGTAATCCTGAGATGGGAAGGACAGAGGCCACCAAACTAGGGCAAGCTGCAGCCTGGGAGCTCCCCACACACCATGCCTGCACTCAGCTTGTACACGCCCCCGGTGTCCTCCAGCACATTTGCACCTAGCTAAAAATTAGCCTAACATCAAGCATTGCTTTGTCCCCCATCCTCCCCGGCTGCCCTTGCTTGCATGCACAGACGTGTTTGCACAGTAGGGGATTTAATTCCCATTTGCAGGAACTTCGCAGGCTGCAGCTGCCGCTTCCCTGGCCAAGAGGGGCGCGGGGAACGAGGGCAGGGAAACGTAGGGTTTGCTCAGCCCCTCCATCCCTGCAGGAAATGGAAGCAAAGCAGCCGCCCGCACCAAGCGTTTGTATCTGGGCCCCAAAACAAGCTTTGTCCTCCGACCGCGGCAGGCATCCCGGCGCAGCCTGGGCTCGGCCCCCCCTGCCCAGCCACCCCGTCCCCCCGCCAGCTCCCACCCGCGCCCCTCACCTGCACCTCCCGGTGGATCTGCTCTCCGCAGGGTGCTGCCATTGCAACCGGAACGTGGGGCTCGTACCTGACGCCACAGCAATACGCACTGCGCCAGGCCCTCCCGAAGGCCCTGACTCCCCCCTCCTTCCCTGAATACGGGAGCTCTTTTTGCGCCCCCCCCAGCAGTATCCAGGGAGACCCCCAAACTTGCAGCCTAGTGGGATCCTCCTGGGGGAGCCTCACAACATCCCCCTCCCCTCAAAACCCCAGTCCCAGCTGCACTGGAGAGATGACCCCCAAAAACTTCCCTGCTTCACAGAGAGCCCTTGGCCCCAGGGGGTGCCCCCCAGCACCCCACAGCAGAGGCCCTGGGCTGCCTTAGTGCCTCCAGCTGCAGCGCTTCGGCCAGACTCTGCCCTGCCCGGGCCACGCTCCGCCCCGGCACCCTGTGACGCCTCTGGCCTGCCTTCTGCCCCAGCGGGCTCCCGCCTGGCCCAGACCCTGGGCACATGGCCCTGCAGCCCCCCCACAGGGGCCCAGGCATGGCAGGGGGAGCCGGCCCCACTCCCATGAGGGTGACACTGCCATCACCTGCAGCCCACGCCGGCACCCACAGCTTCTGCTGGCACCCACGGCTTCTGCCGGCACCCATGGCCTCTGCCCACTGACGCCCCCAAAGACCAACCCTGCTGCCTCTCCCCCCCGCCAAAAACACTGCGCCCCCATGGCACAGCCCCATCCCTGCTCACCCCAAATGCAGGGAGACCCAAATTTAATGCCCCAGGGCTGCTCCGGCCCCTGCAGAGGACAGGACCTGGCAGAGGGGATGAGCCACCTGCAGCAAGGACACACTGCATCTGCAAAGCCCCCAGAGCTGAAGCATGATGGGGACACTGGGGGTCAGAGACCCAAGATCCCAAACAGGCTCCCCCCAGCACAGACTCTGTTGCAGTTTGGTGGCGGTTAAGGCAGCTTTTATTCCCAGCAAGTGAGTCGCATCTTCTCCAGCAGCTCAGGAAAAACCCTCATTCCCCCAAGTGCAGCTGCAAGGCCAGGGACCAGAACCCCCCCAAGGCAAAAATATCCCTCCACGGCCCCTGGGCTAACGACGGCACCTTCAAGGGGATGCAGGAGATGGGGTGCCACCAGGTGAAGCCCAAACAGGCAGTGGCACTGGAGGGGATGGTGAAATCCAGCCCAGGAGAAGGCTCTGCCAAACCCCTGCAGCACTTTGCTGCACAACTCCAACAGGAACGTGGCAGGCTGATGCCCGCTCTCAGCCTGCCTTGTCATATCAGCTGATGAAATGCACACTCGGGCAAACAAGTGCTTCCCGTGCACTCCAAGTGCTCCAGATAAGTGACTCACCGAAAACAAGACACAATATTTATAGCCTGGGCCCAATCTCGCTCTCCGGGAAGCGCACAGGAGCCTGGTCACTAGCCCTCCAACACAGAGCACTGCAGAACTGAGCACACCAGCTCGTGATGGTCTCCTGCCTGCTTCCCGGCTGGGCCTTTGGATACCTTCCCAATCAGATACAAACACACGCCACAGCCAAGGCTGCTTCATCAAGAGCTGGAGCAGCAGCCCAGGAAGAGGAATGCAGTCGAAGGCCGAAGGCAGTGCAGATGGGCTGGCAAGGGGATGACGTTCCAAACTCTGGCAGAGTGGAAAACAAGATAACCTCCGAGCATGATGCTGGCCAAACCGTGTCCAGCTGGACCAGTGACAGACGTGAGCGCCCAGATTCCCGCTTTCAGAAATTCTGGCCTGGGACTGGCATCTCGGTCCGCACTGAAGCGCCTCTCTCACCCACCCAGGCACTTACAGCTCCCACTGATTAACATGCCCTAAATAAATTGCGCTCTGTGCCATCTCTGTGCCTAAATACAGACCAGTGTCAAACTGCAGGCACCTGTATTTAAAACCCACAGCTCTATTTTATGCATTTCTTGCAGGGCTGGGGGGGGATTGTACACAACTTTGTATGAAACCCCTGGCTCTATGACTGCTGGTCCCAGGCAGGCACGACCAGCGCTCTTCTATCATTTCACAGGAGATGGCTCCTAGCTGAGCAGAGGTTAGAGATGGGAAGGAAAGTCACCCTGTGCCCACGTGCTGGGCTGGCAAACCATCTCAAGCACACGACAAGTGATCGTTAGCTGAATGACACGGGTGCCTGCAGTGCTGGTGTGGGCTGAGCACCTCATGCTACACAGGACGTAAGCGGACACAGGAATTGTTGGGGGGAATAAAGTTTCAAGTAAGTTTGTTTCACTTAGGTGCAGACAAGCAGGCAAGCATTCTGGAGCAGAGACGTGGATGGGGGCACGTGAGAGGGGCCCACGTGCTCAGAAACACAAACTCCACACATATTCCAGCTGACATCCAGCACCATCCAGACGTAGGTCTGAACCCCAGCGTCTGGAGGGGAAAGGATGCTTGGTTGCCCTCAGGGCCAGACAAGATGCTCTTGTGCCTTCAGCTACGCTTCATTTCAGCAAGTGACTCAGCTGGTCCTGTAGGTTTGATGACTGCTCAACGCTGGGAACCAAGCAAGAAGACGTTCACAGTGAGATCAGCTCCCCAGACTGCGCTGTGCTGCCTGCACCCAAGGGACCAGAACAGCTCTAGCACTGACACTACGAAGATAAACCCTGGGGTTCCCCAACCCACCTCCATGCCCCCACAAGGCAAACCTCATTTTGTGCACCCACAAGCAGACAGCTCTGCTATACTCCACCCTCATCACCTATCACAAATGACCTCACGGGCTCTATCACATTAATGAAACAAATGGAAGTTTTGGTATAAATCATCCCTTCACCCAAATTCTCATCTCTTCACAGTACTGAAACACCATCCTGCTGGGCCAGCATCTGCCTCAAAGGCAGCTGCAAAATCCTTTTAGCTCTGTTTCCTGCTCCCTACTCCATCACTTTTCCCTTTCCGTCAACTCCCACACCCCCACCAGGTCCTCCTGGCATGCCTTCAGCTGGGTACTCACTTCTTCTGAATTGCTTCCTGCCTAGATGAAAAAGGAGAGAAAAAGAGCATTAGAAAAACAAAATCTCAGCAACAGGGTTCCTGTTATGTTGAAGAAAAGGGACTTGATCAAGGGCTCAGGAGGCCAAAACCCTGGTGTGTTTCTGGATTACACCCTGAGAGGACAGCAGTGGCACTAGCTTCTCCCCTTAGCCCTAGATGCGTCATACTCTCACAGGAGATGTGGTGCATGGCAAACAGGAGGCAAAAATCTCAGCTCCCACCCCAAAACAGCCTGTGCCACACCAGTGGAGCTGGAAAGGGCTGAAAGATCTCAGCTCCAGGGTCTGCCCATCTTTGAGGAGCCAGGCAAGAGGGACTGGCCTGAGTGGGCTCCATGCAAAGTCTTTACAAAGAAGGGAAAGGGATCAAGGTATCCACTCAGCTCCCCAGAGAGAATGTGGTGTCCCTTACTTACTGGTACTGTAGATGAGTGGTTATTATGGCCATTTTCCTTAAACTCTGTGGAGAACAAGACAAAGAATGAATGTCTGATGGGAGCAGTTCAGCAGAATCACAGGGCAAGCTGTCCCAATGCCCTGGGGAGTTCCTCCAGCACGGCCATCACTATACCACTGCACTGACTCCAAAACACCCCCACCGGTATCTGTCAGCGGTGGCACGTTCCCCTCTTCTTTCCCAGCAAGACGCACAGACGCTAAATGCTTTGTTTCATCCTGCGGTCCCTCATGCTTTCTGGCAGAGATGGCACAGCTGAAGGGCTGGCTTGTGCTGCAGGACGCTGGAAGGCCAGCAGCACACGTGGGTTTGAAGAAGCAGTAGATTACTCTGGCCATCAGCCCTGCTGCCTGAACTCATGCATTTCATTTCAGGGCTCCAGTAACATGTCTGCATCCCCATTCTTATAACCCTCCTCTCCTCCTGCCTGCTACAAACACTATTCCTCTAGCAGATAAACACAGCTTACATCTTCCGAGTGCAGGATGGCATCTTCTTGCATCACCATGTTTCTAGCAGCTTGACCCAGCAGCTAAAAGACAAATGCACAGACCAGGCTGAGGCAGCAGCTCTGCGTCTCCCAAGACGCTCGTGATGGCTGCTCAGCAGACCCGCACACGAGGCTGACACCCCGGGGGCCCGGGTGGGGCAGTGCGAGGCTTGCAGGGAGCATCGCGGTGCTGTGCCCACCCCACACAGGCTTAGGGAGAGCCTGAGGCATCGCTCCCCTCTGTCGCCCTGGTGGCACGTCATGGGATAAAGGCAGCCCCCCGCGTCCCCCTGCCTCCCCAGCGCTGCCAGCGCGCACCCGGAGCCCGGGGCTGCTGGCACTCGAGGCCCAAGAGCCCCACGGTGGTGCCCAGCCATGCCGGCAGCCCGGGCCCCCATGTCCCCGTCCCCCGCCCAGCCCCAG
>WAAD01040445.1:0-77238 GCA_013389945.1 Fregata magnificens | reverse complement strand
GGGGCGTCTTCGCGGAGGGGCCGCCCCTGCCCGGGGCCGGCGCCCTCGGGGCTCTTCTCCCCCCATGGCCTCCTCCAGGACACCTCAAACTCGGACATCACCCCGCGCACGGACACCCCGAGGCTGCCCAGCACCCACCAGTGCTGCCCGGGGCTGCCCAGCGCTGACCGGTGCTTACCAGCGCTACCCAGTGCTTACCAGGGCTGATAAGGGCTGCCCAGGGCTTCTCAGCACTGACCAGTGCTTGCCCAGTACTGCCCAGTGCTCACCAGTGCTCACCAGTGCTGCTTGGGGCCACCCAGTGCTCACCAGCACTGACCAGTGCTTGCCAAGTGCTGACCGGGGCTGACCAGGGCTTCTCAGCACTGACCAGTGCTTGCCCAGAGCTGACCAGGGCTGACCAGGGCTTCTCAGCACTGACCAGTGCTTGCCCAGTACTGCCCAGGGCTGCCCAGTGCTGCTCGGGGCTGTCCAGTGCTCATCAGCACTGACCAATGCTTGCCCAGCACTGACCAGGGCTGACCAGGGCTTCTCAGCACTCCCCAGTGCTTGCCCGGTGCGGCCCAGTGCCCCCAGCCCTGTGCTGCCCATCCCCTCCCAGGCATGTCGAGGGGCTCCCAGGCTGGAGACGGACCCCAATGCCCCACCAGTCCCCAGCTGCACTCATGGCACCCAGGGGACACCCCAAGGGTTCAGCCACCGCCGCACCCTTCACCCGCTGCAGGGCGTCGGGGACAGAGCCCCAAGGATGGAGCTGGCCCTGGGCATCCCCTGGCCTGCAGCCCACCGGATGCAGCTCCCCCACAGCCAGCCGGTGCAGCCATGGCCCCACTGCCCTCGCCCCCCACCGGGTGCCCAGCTGCAGAGCTGGCTGCGGGCCCAGCACCCTGTTCCACCCTCTCCGTCCCCCGATAAGGAGGCAAGCCCTCCTTGGGGTCAAGGCAATGACCCCACAGATGGTATAAAGTCCCCCTGCGCTGCTGCAGCCCTGCAGCCAGCCCCGCCATGCTGCTGCTGGGCACCCTGCTGCTGGCCCTGGCCCTGCTCTGCGCCTGGGGGCTGGCGTGCCGGCAAGCTGCCACGGGGACGGGGACAGGACTGGGCTCAGGGCGCCCGCAGAGCCTGCCAGCCCTGCCGCTGGTGGGGAGCCTGCTGCAGCTGGCCGGGCATCCCCAGCTCCACCTGCGGCTCTGGCGGCTGCAGGGCCGATACGGCAGCCTCTATGCCCTCTGGATGGGCTCCCACTACGTGGTGGTGGTCAACAGCTACCGGCACGCCAGGGAGGTGCTGCTGAAGAAGGGGAAGGCTTTCGCCGGACGGCCCCGCACTGTGAGTTGGCGGCAGGTTTCGGGTGCCCCCCTCCCGCTGCGGCGTGGGGTGTGAGGCGGGCGGTGTTCCCAAGAAAGGTGCTGGCACCTAGCAGGGTCCGTCTCCTCTCCCCATCCTGCCTGCAGCAAGGCAATGGCAGGGGCAGCCCCTCTCTGCCCTGCGCCCCAGGGAGAATCCTGTGCATCCTCCATCCCAAGGGCGCCCGTTCTTCCCCGGGGCTGGCTGCATCTCAGGGCTTGGGGATGTGGGGTCAGGAACCACCAGGCTCCCTGCACCCCCTAAGTTTCCTGGACACTCCAGCCCCTAACCCTGGCATCTGTCCCCAAACCTCTCCGTCGGTCCTCGGCAGGGGGGAAGCAAAGCTCATGGCCCGGGCTTTGCCTGCCAGCGCTAACCACCGGCCTCCCCGGATCATCCCTGGGATGACGTGACCATCCACCCCCCAGCACCACCCCTCTCCAACACACAGCCCCCGTAGGGCTGCCCTGCAGTGGGGTGATCCCGGGGCTGCCTGTCCCACAGGTGACCACGGACCTGCTGTCCCGGGGGGGCAAGGACATCGCCTTTGCCAGCTACGGCCCCCTCTGGAAGTTCCAGCGCAAGCTGGTGCACGCTGCCCTCTCCATGTTCGGGGAGGGCTCGCTCGCCCTTGAGAGGATCAGTAAGTGCACCCCACCGGCCCCCGGGCTCCCTCCCGGCTCTGTCTCCCTCCCATGCTTGATCTAGGCTGGACTTTTCCTTTCTCCATGCCCTGATCCCCTGGGAACCAAGGGGAGACTCATTGGCTCAGCCCAAACCCCCCAGCATTCCCCCATTTTGCCTAGCGGGGGCTCAGTCCCTCTCTCTCCATCCCCGGTACTTTACTGACACCTCTCTCTGTGCATTTTCCACCCTGAGCTTTGGCTCCCCTCACTCACAGCTGGGGAAACTGAGGCACAGAGCCAATTCCCCGCACCCTGGGCTCCCCGCTCCACCCAGGAGGAGCATCAAGCCACACACGGAGACCTCCCTGCGTGTCTCCACCCTCTCTGCTCCTCCCCAGCATCCAGCATCATCCCTTCTGCCCATCCCAGCCCCTCGGGGCTCAGCCCTGGCTGGGGGGTGCTCTTTGCAGGTTGCACACCCTGAATGAGTGGGGGACCCCTCCTTCCAGCCCCCAGCTGCCCCTCCACCCCTTGGCTTCACCATCCCTCCCTCACCTGCCTCTCCCCTCCATCCCAGTCTGCCGGGAGGCTGCATCCCTGTGTGAGACGCTCAGCGCTGCACAGGATATGGCCCTGGATGTGGCCCCCGAGCTCACACGGGCCGTCACCAACGTGGTCTGCTCCCTCTGCTTCAACTCCTCATACCGGCGCGGGGACCCCGAGTTCGAGGCCATGCTGGAGTACAGCCAGGGTATCGTGGACACGGTGGCCAAGGAGAGCTTGGTGGACATCTTCCCCTGGCTCCAGGTGAGCACGGACATGGGGACTGCCTGTGCCTCTCACCTTGAACAAGAGGAAGGAGCTGGGATGTGTCATGCAGGAAGGGGCTATCTGATCGCCCCAGGGTTAGGAGGGTCCCTGCCCCGGTGTCCCACAAGAGCCAGTACCCTGGTGGGCACGGAGCGACTGCCTGGGGGCCTGCAGAGGCTGGGCTGAGCTGGAGCGCCTTGCTGTAATGGGGCTTTTCTCCCCCAGATCTTCCCCAACAAGGACCTGGCCCTGTTGAAGAGATGCCTCAAGGTCCGGGATCAGCTGCTGCAGCAGAAGTTCACCGAACACAAGGTGCCAACGGGACCAGGACAGGGAGATGCTTGGGAGGTGTGGGGTGCTGGAG
The DNA here is from genome assembly GCA_013389945.1 of Fregata magnificens. Taxonomy (NCBI): domain Eukaryota; kingdom Metazoa; phylum Chordata; class Aves; order Suliformes; family Fregatidae; genus Fregata; species Fregata magnificens. The sequence goes on along the minus strand of WAAD01040445.1, from coordinate 74,091 downwards.
CTGGGGTGAAGGGGACTGTGCCCAGGTCAGCCCAGCTCACACGTGTCCCCTGGCAGGAAGCCTTCTGCGGGGACACCGTGAGGGACCTCATGGACGCCCTCCTGCAAGTGAGGCTCAGTGCCAAGAACAGCAGCCCCCCGGTGCCAGGGCTGGAGCTGACTGACGACCACCTCCTCATGACAGTGGGGGACATCTTCGGGGCTGGTGTGGAGACCACCACAACTGTGCTCAAATGGGCCATGCTCTACCTGCTCCACTACCCCGAGGTAGAGTCTGCACCCTGTGGCGGGGGGCCTGGGCTCCCTCCGGCACCAGGGACATTGTGGGGGGCTTTGGGGAAGGCAAGTGCAAAGAGAGATGTCAGGCTTTGCGAATAAGCAGGATCAGGCTGTGGGCATTTTACTTCTGCCCCGCACAACCTGCCAGGACATGCTGGTGATGCTGGGTGTACCCGACTGCCACGGCAAGCCCCCGCGCACAGGGCACCCGCCTCCCTGGGCTCCCTCCCCAGCCCTTGCTCCCCTCCCAGGTCCAGAGGAAGATCCAGGAGGAGATGGACCAGAAAATCGGCCTGGCACGTCACCCCCACCTCAGCGACCGCCCACTGCTGCCCTACCTGGAGGCCACCATCAGCGAAGTGCTGCGCATCCGGCCAGTGTCCCCCCTGCTCATCCCCCACGTGTCCCTTGCCGACACCAGGTGAGACCCCGCGAGGCGCAGCCAGGGCACGGGCAGAGACCATGGGAGGGAGCGACTGTCTCACTCTGCATTTGCCTTGCAGCATCGGGGAATACTCCATCCCCAAGGGTGCCAGGGTCGTCATCAACCTCTGGTCCGTGCACCACGATGAGAAGGAGTGGGACAAACCCGAGGAGTTCAACCCCGGTGGGTTGGGTGCTCCCTGTCCTCCCTGCGGGCGAAGGGACAGTGAGGTGGGCGCAGCGGGAGAGGCTGAGCCCGGGGGAGGCTTGGTGCCCCGACTGGGGCGTTCGCACCGTCTCTACTCTTGCAGCTCACGGGACGGATACACATGTGATGAACTCTGGCAGGTCTCAGGCAGAAGGGGCTGATCCCTGCCGACACCAATGGTGCCCCTTCCCCTTGCAGGCCGCTTCCTGGATGAGCGGGGCCAGCACATCCACTCGCCCTCGCCCAGCTACCTGCCTTTCGGGGCTGGGATCCGCGTCTGCCTGGGCGAAGTCCTGGCCAAGATGGAGCTCTTCCTCTTCCTGGCCTGGGTGCTGCAGAGGTTCACACTCGAGTGCCCCCAGGACCAGCCCCTGCCCTCGCTGGAGGGCAAGTTTGGTGTTGTGCTGCAGGTGCAGAAGTTTCGGGTGAAGGCCAGGCTGCGGGATGCCTGGCGAGTGGCCTCATGATGGGGACAAGCCCTGGATGCCAGGCAGTAGTGGGGTGGGATGGGATGGGACCACAGAGGCTATGCCCTGCCTGCCCCATGGATGCGGGATTGTCTGGATAAAGCTGTTCCCAACACAGCATGGTTCCGGCTATTTTTTGGGCAGGCAATGGAGGACAGGGGGAGGTGGGAGTGTGCCTGAGATGTGTGGTGGCCCCACAACTTCATGTGAGCACCAGGCTGAGCTGGGAGGCCATGGCCCCTCTGCGGGGCTGCTAACATGAACAGCCCCTTCACCCCCCCAGGGATGTGGGGTGGGGGGCCCGTCCAGAGGCAACCATGAGCCCTGGAGACCAGCCACCCACATAGGTGGTGGGCAGAGAAGGACCCACCCCAGTCGGGTAAGGGGGGAAAAGTGACCAGCGGCCAGTTTAAGGGTTAGGGATGCCCAGGCTGTGCCCGGCAGCTATGACCCCAGTTGGGTGACCCTGGCTGGCCCCTGCCTCAGTTTCCCTGCTGGGAGCAGGGAGAATGAACGCGACATGGGCTGGGAGCTGAGCCCACCATGGAGCAGGGAGTGCTCCCCCAGCCCTGCCTTCCCCTGCCCCGTCCCAGGACAGCGTGCCCCCGCCGGTGGGCCCCCCACCTGCTCCTTGCAGGGAAAAAGAAGGAAACAGCTTGGAGGCTCCTGCAGTTTTAGCTCCCACTCGGCTTCCTCTCCCATGGTACGCAGGCGCACACACTGCTGCCGGCACGTTCAGGTGTATGCACACGGGTGCCTGCACCCGCATGTACTCACAAGTGTGCGTACACACACAAAAGCACAGGGATGCATTTATGCCTGCTGACATATGGATATATGTGCATACACATATGTGCTTGTATGCACACATGCATACACGTACATGTGCACACAGGCAGCCCCTTCCACACAGGACATGAGCACCTTGTAGGGCCGCAGGGCTGTCTGACCCTGTCCTATGTGCGAGCCGCCGCGGGGAGGTGCAGGCAGCCCCAGCTCCGGCTGACAGCGGGGGTTCCCATTGCTCAGGGACATGGACGAGCACCCAGAAGCGCCTGGACCCCGTGGACTGAGCTCAGCTGCAGCCCCCTAGGCCAGTGTGAGGGCACTGCAGAGCCGGGGGCTACTGACATTCATTGTGCAGCAATGCAGCATCTCCCACCTGCACGGTGTCCCAAGCATTGATGCTCACTGTCACTTTGGATTATGGCCGTCACTTTGAGCAGCATAACCTTCCCCGTAATGCAAGGGGCCATGTTTGCTTTCACCGAAAACCACCGTGCCATGGAGGGCAGCATGCAATTAGGTTTCTGGTTCTCTATTACTTGACCTCTTAATATTTAACTAGATAGCAACACAGCTACAGCTCAGGGCACCCGAAGGTAAAGCAGCCGGGGCGGAGGGGAAAGCCCCGCACAGCCCCGGCACGGTGTGACACCCCCAGCCCTGCACACCCCCACATTTCCCCCCTTTTCTATTTCCCCCTGCCCTCTCTCTCATTAGCAGGTAGGAAAACTGACATAAAACCTCCCCAGCACTAAACTTTCTACTCTGCGTGTCAAAGTGTACATTTTCTTTCAAACCACCAGCACTTCATTTTCACCCAGCCTCCTCATCGCTCGGCATCTGATGCCAAATGGGTCCCATCAGCCTGCGGCACGGCATGGCAACAATGAAGGCAATGTGTTTGCAGCCCGGCACAGCACCGGGAGCATCTTCTCTCCTCCTAGTCCATTCTGGTGTGGGCTCAGGGAGGTAGGGAAGAGCTGGAGGAAGAACCGCCGTGCAAACCCTGCCCCGGGGGCCATCCTCAGGGTGATTTGTGCAGCTGACCAACCAGATGCAGGGCAGAGGGGAGCGCAGGAGCCCAGTCCAGCTGCTGCTGCGTGGAGTCTCTGCTGACTTGTAAGTGCTGAGCCCCCCACCTCTGCCAGCACAGGTTGAAGCTGGGTGGGTGAAGGGGGACTGGGCTCAGAGGGGGTTTGGGGAAAAATTAGCTAAACACAGTGCTCTGGGCTGCCCCAGAGACTGGGACCTCCATGCCATGCTGATCCTTCCCCTGCCCCAGATCCTGACCCTGGCTGCATGTGCCAGCAGGCAGGCTCCTCTCCAGTCTCCTGGTCACCAGTAACCGCAGCATGCTGATACCTCCAGGAGCATCAGCCCAGGACCTCCAGCACCTCTGTGCCCCTTTGTCAAGGCACTGCATTTGCTCTCAGTAAGGGAAGGGATTTTCTCCTTGCCAGAGTCAGCATAGGGCTGGCACCTTGCGCACACATTGCCATTGCCAAGGCGCTCACGGCAATGTGCACACACTCACGGCAAGTGCTCAAGGCCAGTGCCTACCTTGAGGCAGAAATGGGGACTTGGGACCAGGGATGTTTCTAAACGAGAGAACACCTCCAGCCGCAGACGCTTGCACGAAGTTCGCACTCCAGCTCGGTTTCCCTGTTCGCCAGGGCTGGCACATACTGTCCCTGGAGACCAACCACATGCCGCAAACCCCGTCACACCGAGCCATGCCCTGCCACGGGGCATCTTGCCCCCTGCCCTAGTCCGCCTCCTCCCAACTGGCTGACTGGGAGAAGATGCCACCACGGGGGGTTCAGTACCCAGCAGCAGCTGCCTGGCACCTTGTGAGCTGGTAAACAGCCACTGGCAACAGGCAGAGATGTTGCTGAATCACGCAGCTGGTATTTATGTCCTAACAGCTGCTCCAGGGCCGTGCTGCTGCGCCCAAACCCCTGACCCCACCAGACAGCTTCACCTGGGCTGCTGGCAGCAGGGCAGCACTTGATCTCACCCACGGTGGCCCCCTCCCTCCTCCCGCTGCCCCGAGACCCAAGACATGCAAATCCACCACCTTGGACAAGCCCTTTGGCTTTGTTCAGACCTGGTACTGGGCAGCCCGGTGACCCAAAAACTGGGGGGGGTGAGGCAGCCATGCCCACGGGAGAGACGGGGGGGACCTTGGCATCTGCCACCAGGTTTTGGCCGGCCGAGTGCAGGCAGCTGCTGGGAACGCCGAGGCAATAATCCTGCTGCTGTAACGGCTTGGGCCTTGTTGGGTCCCTGCCCTCCCTCTGGGGCCACTCAGGGTCTTTGTACAGGGGGAACCAGGACAGGAGGGAGCAGCACCAAAGGGCGACTTGGGAACCAGCAGCTCCGTCTCCCTATGGCGGAGGAGGTCTGCAAGAGAGGAATCAGTTACAGTGGAAAGGATGAAGCTTTTTCATTCACTGCTCTTCCCATACTGTACCCCAGGCACCCCATGAAGCAGAGGCACAGCTCGCCAAGGTAGGACCCGAAGACACCGGGCAGAAGCAAGCCTGAGCCCTTCCATCGCACAAACTTGTTTTGGGAGGCACAGCCACCCCCACAGCGCTCGGCTGACCCAGCTGTGCTACGGGGCTCAGCTCAGGAGCCCTCCAAGTTTGAGGGGCTTCACTTTGCACTGGGCACCGGATGGCTCCAGGGCTGTGCCGGAGAGCCGCAGCCGGCGCAGGAGGAGCAGGCGACGCTCAAAATACCTGTGGGCTCTGCGGCGGGCATGGCGCCAGACGAGCTGAGTAAGCAAAAACCTCAGGACACAGCTGTTCGCCAGCCAAAAACAAATCGAGAAACAACCCGGCAGCCTGTGACCCCCCCCGGCACAGAGACTGCAGCGCTTGCACCACCGCCGTGACGGCCCCGGTGTGGGCACCAGTCCCATCTGATAAAAACAGATCTGTGCTGCAAGGGAGGGGGGGAACCAGCTCTGACGAAGAAAGGCAACTCATCATGGCCTTCCCAGGCTGCCTACTGTGGGGTGCTGCGGGGCTTGCCTCCAGCCAGGGGGCTGCCAGACTGCCCACCCTCCTGGCCTGGTCCAGGCTTTTCCTATATAAACAAAAGAATTAAAAAAAATAAGGGGGGGGAAACCTCCCTGTGATGTGTGGCACAGGAAGGGTGAGCGAGGGCTGGGAGGCAGCAGGCTTCGGGGAGAGGCAAGGGGAGTTTACTCACCAGAGCGGGACTCTGCCCCGGCTCCCTGCCAAGCTCCGCTGGGAGCGGGTCACCGCAGGACAAGCCCAGCCGGGGTGTGCAGAGAAGAGGATATTTGGCTGTGGGAGCCCGGGCTGCACGAGGCAGGAGGCGAGCATGGCCCAGGCTGTCGCTGCCGACACATATCCCTGAGCAGCACGGGGCGCCCAGGGAGCCCAAAGCTCCCATTGCCTGGCGGCACAGCCTCATGCTTTCAGCGGAGCCTGCTGATTTTGCTTCTGTCCTGGAGGCTTGCTCAGGTTTTCTGCCCCAGGAAGTTTTCGATGACTACATGTAACGCAGAAGCTTAACTGCAACTCAGCTTTCCTTAGCCTCAAGTTAGGCAGGTAGGAGCTCTGAGAGCAGGCTGCCAGCAAGCACCAAGACACATGATTCCCTCCTCCTCCACCATCTTCAGTCAACACCCATCCACTGGATTGTACAAACATGCGATGACATGCTGCAGGAAAATCACACGGGTGTTCCCAAAGGGGGAGTTTGCATCATCGGAGCCGAAGAGTCCCTTGGGAACACGGAGGTGATGCTGCAGTACCCATCAGTCCCAGGAACCCCCATTGTGCCTGGGGGACCCTCTTGCTGAGCCACCGCACAGTGCTCTGCAGCGCCTGTCCCCAGTCAACATGCCCCAAGGCCGCCAGGATGCCCGCTGGGTCCCTGCCCTTGGAGCCCATTTCAGCGGCTGAAAACATGCTGTGTAAGCAGCACTGCACTGCCACGGACTCTAGCAAAAATAGACTTCAAGTATTATTGGCATCAACACTTAAAGCACATTGTAAAGAAAAACACCGAGCAGTGGATAGACACTAATTTGCTCTCAATCATGCTGCACTGTTTGCAACTCAGTTTTGAAATGACATATTCACGACTCCCATAAAACGCTCACCCGTTACAGGTGGAAATAGGTGGTCTTGGTGCTCCGGTGTTGCAGATGCACACCTGCCCATGTCCTCACACATCTCCAGCACTTTACACCCACGGCGTGCATTCGTAGAAGAGCTGTTTGGGCCACGCTGGCTTTCTACAAAGGGATACATGTGAGGATCAAGCACCTTTCTAAAGCTGGAGCTTTGGGAGTCCTCTGCCTGCCCATGTTTTTTCCCCTGAAGAGGCACCAGCTGGGATGTCTCCAAGGAGCTCACCTGCCCAGTGTCCTGCCCTGCACCACACCTCCTCCCCACACCAGCTGCCCCTGGTCCAGGTCTAAAAGCCTGTGCACAGAGAACCACACTGATAGTTCTGCTCCTCTTCAGGCACACGTGAGCTTAAGAGACATGGTTTGTGCCCTGTTTGTTTCTTTATGGTCTTTAAAAGCCTGAAAAACCTCCAGGAGTCACAGAACAGGCACACTACTGCTTCTTCCTGACTTTTTAAGATTAGAAACATCAGCTCGGCTTACTGGTACTCACCTCTATGTCCCAGAGAAGAAGTGGGGGGTTCCCCTGCCCTTAGTGGGATGGCAGGAAAGCAAACACGGAGATTTTTGTCTTATGCCAACAGAAGCATTGGCAGAGGGTCTCCCACTGGCACAGGGCTGTCCCCAGGATTTACAGCAGTAAAACCCCACTCTATAAGGACTGATGTGCTTTTTTAGCTTCCTCTGTGGCGCGAGGAACAAAGCCAGGTGCCAATACATACAGAATTCCTAGGGGTGGCACTGGGGATCTTTAATTCTCTTTTCAGAAGATACACGTGGTCAGTGAACACAGCTAGAAGTGATCAGTCCCCAGGTGGCCGTGGTGCACAGTGAGCCAGCTCAGCTCTGGGGCACGCACAGCCTCTCTGTTGCCACTCACGCTCCAGGCATCCAGGAACAAGGTCTCTTGAATCTAAATCAAAGTCCTTCATTCTTAAGAGCACCCTAAGACACAAACTGAAGAGCTGTCTTCATCAGCTGTTCTGATGGAAGAGGAAGGCTGTGACAGGCAAAGGAGGGAGATTCTCCTAAACCTTGTACAGTAAAAGTGCTCTCCTCAAACATGTGGGTAGAATACTGAAATAAACACCACTTGTCTTGCTCTGTCATCTGTATCCAGCACAGCACTACATACTTCCAGTTAAAAAACCAAAACAAAACCACCAACTAAAGACAAATCTTGTTCTTAACTCACAAAATGATACACATACACATGGGCAAGTTATCAGAAAAGGCATTATATTTTGGTTTCCACCTTATTTAAAACTGATTTTGGTTTTCAATCAATCAAATCTGAATATGTCTGAATTCAGTTTTCAATTTTTTTTTCCCCCATAACAGTAATGATCTGGATGACCATAATTATAAAAGGGACGGGGAGAAAACCCAAAAACAAGAGAACAAGATACATAGTCTGAACTGTGCTCTCTTCCACATGAGCACTCTAGGGAATGTTAGTTTCAGCTCTTCGTTTTTTTTTTTTTCCTTTCAGGTTGTTACTAACAAAATCTCTACCGTTTATTAAAGCAAAGCTACAGTAAATTTTCTTGCAGTCTTACAGCAGGTTTTCATATTACCAGTAGGACTCGCATGCATGGATTGCAGTCACACACACACGCTCACAGACATTATACAGTAGCCAGTTGCCACCATAAAAAAAAAAAAAAAAGAAAAAGAAAACAGACATTCATTTCTTTTAAGTGGTCAACATTAGAATCGCACCAAGCTCTTGGATCAAAAAAAAAAAAATACTGCACAGGTCTTCCACATCTACATGGTAAGTCATCCCTTCGCAATGGACGGAGCTCTCGTCTCCATTTGTTCAACATGCATTGCTGAAGCTTGAAGGCACGCTGGCCAAAGAGAGCCCTGTTCTTTTTTTGTCATCTTAACTCGAGTGTGCTGCTCTCGGGGTGCAAAAAAAGGAAAAAAATAAAGCCAATCCCTTTTGCAGCACACCGGGAAAAGGTCATTCAGAGACCACAGTACTTGGAAGGCAGCCCAGCTGCCTGGATTCTACTTCTAACTGTGCTCTTAGAGGCATTGAAGGAATATGCTCGTCTTTGAAAATGACATATAAAGGCAAATTTCTGCAAACCCTTTCTTTTCAAACTGCTTACGGTAGACTAACACTCCTTCTGGAAGAAACTGGTCCTTCAGTCACCAGCTTCAAGTGGGAAATTTCCTACCTGCTGTCTTAAACACTGAAGCACCAGAGATTATAGGGCTGATGTGTTGAGGCATTCATCAGCTTCGGGAAAACTTAACACAAAAGAAAAAAAAAAAAAAAAAAAAAAGAAGAAAAGAAATCCCCAATGCCTCAAGAGCACTATATCAAACCAGAACTCTTGGGCTACTGACTGCCGGCACTGTCAGAAGCTGCTTGCTTCTGGGAAGACACCTGGAGGTTGAAGCCTTATGGTGATTTCATATCCTCCCAGGGTGAGATTTGCTGAGCTTTACTGATTGCAAGATAAAGCAGTTTTGGAAAACTAAAACCAACAAACTCATAATAACCATCACCAAAATCACCACTGGGAAAGTTCCATTTGTTAGAAGGTCTCATTGAGAAGCATCAATCCCTGCCCCACGGAGCAGGACAGACACAATTAACAAAACCCAGAGCGACCCGTCCCCCGCAAGCCGGGCCTTCGGGGACTAGTCCCCGAATTATATTGGAGGGGGAGAAAGAAAAATAAACTAAAAAAAAAAAGAAGAAGGTTGTATCACCTTTTCCTCCTGTTAAAGTTTTAATCCTCTTATTCCACTTTTATTTCTTGTTTTTTTCCCCCGATTCTCCCTTCCACTCTGCCACCTTAGCTGGGGGAGTTATTGGTACGAGAGTTTGGAGAGTCCTGCTCGTTTATTGTGTTCAAGAGTACACACACCGGCTGCCGGGGCAGGTGGTGGTGGCTGTGTTCACGGTGCTGCTCTTCCGCGGCATGAAAAAGCCCTTCCTCCTCGTCCCCATGGGGGCGGCCACTGCAGCTGTCACAGAAGTCCAGGGGCCCGTCCAGAGCGTCATCGATGAGCCCGTCGAACTCCTTGAGGTCGTCGTCGTGATGGCCCCGGTTGCATACGCAGACTTCGATGCCCGAGTCACCGGTGAAACGGCGCTGCCTGCCCGGCGTCTTGTCCTTCACGTCGGGAATGGCGCTGCTCTGCTCTAAGCTCTCAGAGCTGTAACCTTTTAGCAGTTCCTCCTTGCACTCTGTATCCTTATCAGGACCAGCCCTCTCCACTAGCTCGGCTCCCATGCTGGTACCGCTGGGCTCGACGCTTTGCATTTTGGCAACTGCTCGCTCGACCAGCGTGGTGGTGGAGGGCTCGGGGTCCCCAAGGCCGGGGGACCCAGTGCTGTCAGTATTGCTGTTATTGCCACTGGGTGCTGCTGAGCTGCTCTGTGCTGGCTGCAGGTTTCTTGGCGTGTCCGGGATTGTGCTACTGCTGCCTGCTGGGACACACTGCTGATGTAAGGCACTATATGGTGGGGGGGGTGTTGGCGGTCGGTTCACCACTTCCTCATAGGGAGGTAGTAAATAATTTGGCAAAAACCCTAAAAGTGGGAGGCAAGGAGGAGAAGTTATTTCTTGAACAGCTTATCTCAGGAAACGAGTCATTAATAGAGGTCAGTATGTCATTTGTCATCTACCAGCACCTTCCCACCAAACAGCTCAACAGGCTTTACAAGGGGTGCCAAAACTTGGCCCAAATGAGACATGTCATGTTTTAGAGAAGCAGTAATTGTGGCACAGGAAGGCACCATTACAAGAGGAGATGGACACAGTTGGGAACAGCAGCCTGATCTCCCTGCTCTCGAGTCTATACTTAGGGCTACCAGGCGAACCTCCCTCCCACTGCCCTGTAGCCCAATACAGCCCCATAAATCACACCAAGGGATGGCCTGCGTTGGCTGGAGGGAACAACCTGGGAGATAACTCGCCAGCCCTCTCCAACACTGGCTTCTCAGCTGAGTTTCCACTTTCGAGAGCAAAGATTTCGTCTCACAAAGCTTTGTGCAAATATGAAAAGACATGAGCAGTTACAAGGAACTTAGGATCCTGGCTTTTGGTTGTTGTATTAGTGCTGGATTCAGGTTTTTCTGGCGTGGTCAGAATAAATTGGCAGTACTGGCAAGAGAGTTTGGTTTATTGTACTTACAGCCCCTCAAATCTATGAAAGATTTCTTAAGAGGCAACAAAATATCCTACACAGACAGAACAGACTTAAATACCGGAAACATTTAAAGATAGAACTGCAGTTTTCAATGTGCAATTGCGTATCCCTGAGGCTGGGGAGGAAAGTGCTGCTGGGGATTATTTCTGAGGTGGCTGCAAGAGTTTAATGAGAAAAACAAGTTCATACATGCAATTCAACAGTCCATTACAGGAAACTCAGTTGTGGTACCTCCAGTCAAAAGGCCAAGACTCACTGTTCTAGCACAGTGTAGCAGGGCACGAAGGAGAGAACAAAGCGATTGTACTTTCCCTGAGCCGTGGGCAATAGCTCCTTCGTGCAGACTCCTAGGGCTGCTCACCAGCAGCGTCATCTGGGAATCACAGCACAGGGCGGGAGCAGCATGGTCCCTGCTGAGGCACCACTTCCACCCAGCCTATGTGACTGAATTTTGTGAAGCCACTTCCCACATCTCAGTCCCACCAGCAGCAAGTTCAGGCTGGAAAGGAGGAGCATCCATAAAGTCCTGAACGAGATACTTTAAGAACCTTCCCAGAAAAACACCCAGGGAATCACTGCACTCACAAAGCCAAATCAAGGGTGAGCGCGAAGGTGCTGTAGCTGGTGTGGTTCAGCTCCAGACTCAAGGGGGCTCAAACGCATCCAGCAGCTGGAATACGTCACCTCCTCTTTACAAGCCAAGGTTAGGCAGCAAAGCTGCCCCCCGCCTCTTGCTGAGCCCAACCACTGCTCGCCTTTTCCACCCAACATGGGAAACTCACTGTTGCCCTGCTCCCCACGACCTCCAGGAAAAACCGTGTGAGGTACATACGGAAATAAAATGGCAGGGCTGAATAGTTATGGGCTTCCCGGTAAGCGATCAGGTTGATCTCGTGTTGCCGCTGCTGGGCCTGGAGACGATGCTTGGTGCGTCGGTGATGGCAAACACAACAGCAGCTGAGGATGATGATGATGGTCCACACCAGCCAAAACCCTGCAGCAGGGGAGAGCAAGTGTTAACCACAGCACAAGAACCACATCCAATCCCAGGAAACCCCACAAAGGCGATGGAGAAGATCATCAGAAAGCCCAGATCTGAACCCCGCGCTAAAGGCAGAAGTACATGGTACACCAGGCAGCTTTGACACAGACCCGCCTGCGTGGGTGACTGCTACTCTGGCAGCCTTGAAATTGGCTAACTCTGTACACACTCTGGTACAATGTGGAGTATGTTCAGTAGGCACAATTCTGGAGGAGAACGAAATATGGAGACAGGGCTAAGCTCCCCCCCCCATCCCTCCCACCCCTTGGATATAATTTCTTCTAGCCAAAAATATGAGCAGAGCTGTGAATAGCATTGAACTTGTCTCCCACAGCCACTTTGGTTTGAAAATAACAATCAAGACACAAAAGACACTCTGCAGATTGACCACAGAAGAAGAGAAAAACCCCAAGCACTGTGTTTTGCTTTTGTTTGCACTGCTCTTTAATTTCCAGCCCAAATCCTTCATTGTTACGCTTAACAAAAACATACTCGTTTTACATAAATGTCTCAAAATATTTTTAAAACTTATTTTTGTATTCAATGTCTTAAATTATCCAAAATTAAATTAAACTAGCCCCCCACTCTGAATCCTCAAGAAACCTAACTTCTGCTCTGTCTGTGGTCACGGTTGGTTTCTGTGCACTGTTGTACTGTACGTACGCTGTTCCTTAAAAGGGAATTTTAAAAGAGCACTTCCTGAATTTTCTCCACTCCCTCCAACATGTGGAATAACCCTTCCTTTCTGTAAACCCCCCTTCACGCTTGCATGCACTAGAAAAATGTTTCTGAGACACACTTCAAAGAGCTAAAAAGCCTCACCTGGAGTGAACGTTCGTCTCCTGCAACTACAGCCCACAGCTCTACCTGCCTCAGAGGTGTCTGTAACCTCTATCTTTTTTAAGCTCAGCTTTTGCAGCTAAGGATACCAGGAGAGCTCCCTGTTTAGAAACACATAGGCCTGGCAACCACTCCTCAGCAGAGATCACAACATCGTTTTTCTTTTGGTAAGACCTCTGCCACTCTTCATTATTCCCAAACAGACAAAATGAAGACGCCTAGTACTACAGCCCATTTTCAGCATGGCCATTTTGCCCTGTGAGATCAAACTGCTTGTTTCTCCCTAGTAAAAACCTCTAGTCCTGCCTTTACAATACCTTGATGTTTTCAGCATCCCCTGCCGAGTTAGCGATGTTTTCTCTGCTAAGAGCTGGGTGGGGAAAGGTGAACAGTTTAGGAATTTGAGGAACGAGAGGAGTACTGCTCTGGCTCAGGACAAAGTACAATCGACCCATATCACAGATCACCGAGCCCTGTACTGGGCTGTTTGTAGGTGAACTGGATATGCCATATCGTGCCTCCGAGCATTTTGAGCAGGGACTTTCACCTCCCTGTGTCGTAACCCAAATTCTCCATGTATTTTGGCACAGCAAACTGAAATCTCTCTCTTGCCTTGCACAACCTACTTCCCTAATGGACTGGATTCCACCTTATACCCACACTTATCAAAATCTGCTATCAAATGAAGGTGTTACATGCTCTGGGTTTTTTTGCTTGGCTGGAAATCAAGGTTCCTAGGCAGTTTTTCTAGCCAGCCTGCTCAGCTGTACCACGAAGGGCAGAGAGAAGACTGTGACCTTTGCTCCAGAGAAGCAAAGGACAAAGCACTCGAGATGCCCTCTGCACTTCCTTCAAACCAAGCTGACAAAGTGTCCACTGCCCTCCGAACACCCTCCTGCTTCTAAAAAATGCCTTTTTATATAAACTATAAGGATTGGTCTAGTCCACATTCCAAAGCCAGGCATTTGCAACCACTGTCTCGCAGTTTGAAGACTCCTACCAATACACTTTACTTCTTGCTAAGAGAAGGTCCCTTGGCTCTTGCTTGCAGAAGCAAGAACACACTCATCAAAACCAGGTCATTGGCACAGCACACCACCATGCACTGAAGCAGGCCTGCAGTTCATCTTCCAAGTACTCCTTATTTTCGAAGAGCAGTCTGTGATCATGTGTTCAAAAACAATGGAAAACTACACCCAGCTATCCAGGGATTTTAGCTACAGTTACGAAAACAGATGCTTTTTAACACATTTGATCATGTCCTTTTCCCAAGGACTCTAGATGCAATGGTAGCAAGCAGCGCTTAGTTAGTTAAGATGTCCTGGAGAACTGCCACTGTTAAGCAATCTCAGCTGTAGCAGCTGAATTTTTCTGCAGGGAATAACTGCTCCCACCCAAGCCTGCATCCAGATTAAAAAACCCATTTCTTTAGAAAAAGTCTCTACCCATTCCAAAGAAATCCCAAAGTGCTCTGCAGACAAACCGATGCACAAGCTCAGAGTAGGGGTCAAAGTAAGCTCAGCCATTCCTGGGAAGACGTTACTGCCTGTTGTTTAGAGTTGCCGCACAACACAGGACAGTTTAGGATAATAAATTAGTGCTGGATCCTGCTGAAACCACAGGTGGCATTTTAAGTAAACAGACTATAATTTACTGGATTGCAATCTGGCCACGGTGCCAGGAACAACACCTCCATTCTCGTGCAAAGGGTCTATGCACGCTCTCAACCACAAGTGGATGAGATCTGTTGTTTTTCACGGGAATTTCCACAAAAAGAACCCACTAATACCATGTTATTGCCTGGTTTCATTAACCACTGACACTTCCTAGAGCTTCTAGGAATTACTCAACCCCTGACTCAGCATGAGCCCAAGGACTTGCCTGGATGATCATAGGAGGTCAGCAGCGTGTGCCCACCACAGCCATTTGCTGGCCTGGCTTCTGGCATCCTCTTTAATGGCTTTGCCCCTACCTTGTCACACAACAGCACATCTGCACCACAGGGCTGAAAGCCCCCCCAGTGTATAGGAAGCAATAGGATGGGACATCCATAGGTGCTGAGGCACACAAGGGGCCCCTTGGTTGTCGCTTGAGCAGGGGTGCTGGCGTTGAGAGACGGATCGGGTGCAGTTCTGGTTGCAAGCCTACCACGGTACTGGGAGTCCGGGGCCTCCATAAAAGGCTCTACAACATGCCCTAGCCAGAAGTTTGGGCACAGCTGCAATTTTGGCGGCAGAACAGAAAAACTGTAAAAGCCTAGCAAATATATAGTATGGTCATTTATTTGGAATAAAGCTATACATACAAGGCCAAGTGCAATTGTAAATATTATATCTAAAAGTATGGAGCAAACAGTGAAGATGTCCACGGCTGAGCTGTGCATCTGTACACCTGGTGATGCTTGGCCTCAAACCAAGGGAGGTAAGCCAAGCAAACCACTGGCCCATGCACCCAGCAGCTCATTTGGCAGGAGGTGAAGGAAGGGAATTTCAAATTCACCCAAAGACAAGACTACATGAGCAGGAAAGGTGAGCACAGTAGCCGTACATGCTAACACCTTGTTCATGGCAAAAGCAGGTACTGGCTCTGCCTCATGCTGAAAATGGGTGAGATGTGCAAAGGCAACAGAAGTTTGGCATTAAAAGGTCTCTAAAAGCCAAGTTAAACTGGGCTTCTAGTTGCTTTCCCCGTCCCCAAAAGCCTTCCCCATGCTCTTCCATGTGCTTCCTTCCCAAATGGACACAAGCTGGTTTTCAGCTGCACTATGCTGAGCTATCGCTGTAGTCACTGGAAAAGGAGAAAATGTTGGGAGACACTGGGCATCCTGAGCCAAGTTTGCCATTAAATGTCTGATTTGAGAGAGAGTATTTCTAACCTTGCAGTGACCACTAGGAACAGAAGCTCGCGGCAACCTGAGGGCAACATGACAGGCAGAGAGCAAAAGGGTCTTTGGAAAAACCGCTGCTGAGGGACAGCATCAACAGAAGCAATGCACCAGTTCAGAGCTAAACATGCACCGGGGGACTTGAAGGCAATTTCAGGCTTGCTGTTCGTTTATGGAAGAGTCAAAAGTTGAAACACTCTCCAGTCCAAAAAAGGCTGAGTCTTGAGAAACTCTGCTACATTTTCTGTCAAATTCACTGGTGATGCCAATGGGTGGCTAATGATGCAACCAAAGGGTGAATCAGACACAGCCAAGGAGCTGAGTTTTGCCAAGAGATTTCCCTGCCAGAGCATCAAAACCTTTCATAAAAATAAAAAAGTACCAACCTCTTACCCAGCATCCGACAGGCTCAGAGCTGTAAGCTCTACATGAGGACCAAGCTCAGAGAGTCAGAACGGGAGCTGCAGAAAGACCCGGGAACAGAATTAGCTCCCATGAAAGCCATCTCTCGGAAGCAGAGGAAATACTGAAGAAAGAGAAGGCTGCTACGCTTACAGCGTCCTTGAGAAAGGGAGCCCCATCACATGGTCATGCACCAGAGATATTTTCTACCAGCTGTGAAAGAACATGCGAGGCTTAAAGCTTGAAGAAAAAAAAAACCCTTCTGGGACACTGACCATAATTATTCTTAAGTTTGAAGAAAACTAAGAATAAAAAAGCCAGAGCATTCCCTCCTCATGAAAAAGAGGGGAGCAACGTTCAGTCTGACGCTGTCCTGTATTTGCTGCCTGGGATGTTACCATCAGCATTCCCATTGAGGGAAGCTCCTTCTACCCTGTGCAAAATGGAAAACGCTTTCTGGAGCATTCCAAGGGTAGCAACAGAGAAATCTGCCCTCAAGTTCATGGTAAACTTGGGCAAATGCCATCGCTCTGTTGGCAGGAAGTCCCCTAAAAGCAAGCCAAAACATACTGCAAAGTATATTTGTGTCTGCCTGACAAGCATCTGGGTAATAGCTTTGGCTCCATGAGAGCTGGTTCTGAACAGAAGAAGAAGCGGGACAATTCCATTGACTAAAAAGTGATGTCCCAAATGGTGGCCACACAGTCAGCCATGGCTGGAAAAAAATTGTCTTTCACAGGGCCAAAGCTATCATCAAAAATAGGAGAGAGATTTAATTGGTACCACAACCCGGATGCACTCGGGTTTAATAGTGTCCCTGGCACAGAGGCTGCATGGTCTCCTGCCACTTCAGACACGAGCCTGTACAAGTCAATGCTGCTGCTCAAGAATGCCAGATGAAGGATCCAGGCCATAGGCCTATGAACATTTTAAGAAGGAATAAAGGAAGCTGCTGAATGATGTGGTCCTCTCCTGCCTGTCTCTTCCATACCTCCTGCTGCCTCCCCTCCACCTCTTCTTGTGCCAGCACAAAGTTGTGCGCAACTGTGGTTTGAACCGGTTTGAGGGAACCAGAGCAGGTTGAAACTCATCTGCCAAACACAACAGCAGGAAGAGAAAGACTGTGACTTTCAGTGACAGTTTTATGTCAGTTTAGATCAGTGGAACTGCAGCCCCAGCCTGACCACACTGCAGGAAAAAGTTACTGAATATTTGTAGAGTACAATGGCAAAAGAAAAAAGCTGAAGACAACATCTCCAACTCCTGCTTGCTTGCTCCCAGATTGGTAACTCAGACAAAAGGAGATGGATGTTAACTGCAGCTGGTTTCTAGTTTTTGGAATAGTGTCTAGTATACATGGTCCAGCCACTGCCATGAGATAAGATGGAAAAAGACAGGTTTCAGAAAAATCCTTTGCTTACCTTACAATGAGAGTCAACTTAAGGCAGTAAATCTGCAGACAATGTTTTTATGCCTCTCTCCTGGGGAGGAAGCCTTTGAAGAGCAATTGCTCCTGTGGTCCAGAAGACATTTTTGTAAGTCCAGGCAATTCCAGCTGACTTACCCCTCCCAAGACATCTATGTTGGTAAAACGCATGTTAAACAGTGGTCTAACAGAGATCAGAGGGGAACATCCAGCTGAGACCATGTCCAGAACATGTGGGAACATGATCTGGAGAACAGTCTGCACCAACAGATCTGGGTATTTGGTGAGGAGCTGGGTTGGAGGTACAGAAGGCAGAGGGTGAAACAGCACCAGCAAGCTCTCTTGCCTTTCCTTGCTGTTTAACACAGAGCAGGTGGAAGCAGGCCACATGGGGCAAAAGTCAGTATCTGCACAGTCAGACTATGCAAGCCAGCTTGCCTTCTCTTTTGGTTTTGTGAATTTTACCGAGCCACACCAAAACAAGCTTAAGATGATTTTGCTGTCTGGATTAGGCTACAAAAAGTACAAGGAAATCAGGAGATAACTCCCTCGGTGACCCTATTTATCATGAGTTTCTGCATGGTTGTGACATCTGTTTTGTTTGCCCTATACTTTCAGCTAGGCTTTGTCATGGGACAGTTATCACTGAAGTACCAGCTGAGGAGTAATGGCAGCCAAAGGTAAAGTTTGATACACCTAGGAAAGAGAAAACAAGTACAGCCATGTAGGAGCCTGGGTGAAAGGCAAGGAACAGGGCAAATCCCCCTCTGAAAAAGCAGATGGTTATACTAAAGGATAAGATAACACGGGGTGAGGAAGAAAACATAGGACCGGTGTGGTGTTTGACTGAGGGTTTTCGAGACTGCAGCAAAGTCTTGGAAATGAATTCCTATTATAAAGCTGACCTGGAACATGTATGTAGTACAGCAGTTGCTTTAGTTTTAGCAACTAACCGGATCCTTGCCAAAATTTTCTGGCAGCACACTTTTTGGGGAAAAGAGCTGTCTAGAGATTCCAAGGGGAAGCGTGCAGAGATGAGCAAAATCAGCAAAAACATCAACTGTGCTGCCTGCAAACAGAACATTTTTTCCTGTACAACCCTTCCACTACGGCCCAAACAGTCAAGATCTTTTTTTCTTTTTTTCCTTTCAGAAACAGAGGGGCTCAATATCACTGCTAAAGCAGCCAAAACGAAGCAAAACAGGCACATCCAACATCTGACTACTCACTCATCGCCAGTGCTGTTTGTTGTACAGTACCTAAATGACCCAAGACCAACTAAGCCCTCTAACTGTGAAATCCTACAACTGAAATCTTCTGCATGCAGCAACCAGCTGCCTGTTTCCATGTTCCATGATTCCTGAAGCACAGTGTACTATTCTTCCAACCACACCATGCAAAATACTTTCTACAGCTTTGCTTGCTGTGTTCAGAGCCTCTGGAATCATCTAATTTCATGCTGGTCCTCAACAGGCAAGAAGAGACACAAGGATAGACGTCAGGAGATCTGGATTTGGTTTTCAGTCCACGTTATACACTTGAACTTGGGAAAATCCAGAACGTCTGAGCCTTAATTCTTAACCTGCAAAAGGCAGGAACTGCATTCCTTGATTACCTTCTCTCCTGTATTTTGAAAAGTGGTATTTTGGAACACTTACACAGTAAGACACCTGTCAGGCCTGGACAAAGGCCAACATCGGAAAGCTCCAGCAAGACACAATCATATCATAACAGACCTGAATAAAAACTGTTAGTAAGCAAAAATCCAGCGGTTGCTGCCATTCTCCCAAGACCACAATCTCCCCCTTGGGGACCGTGAGCTCCCTGGGGAGCCCACAGAAATCATTAGGTTAAAATGTTGAACCAGCTCAACCACCATCCAAACACACACCTTTCCCTATGTGAGGAAATACAACAGTAAAGCCCCTTCTTCCCTTTTACTTTTTATGATTCTATTCCAAGAAAATTAAAAGACATACTGCATGTTCCCCCCATATTACCAGCTACCGAGCTTGAGCTAAGAACTAATTAGACCTTTATATAGCTATTAGACATATATATATATAAATCTGGATATAGTTTTATTATTTGGCAACATGGCATTATTTTTTTTTTTTAATAAGAGATGGGTGGGGAATCTGAACCAGGCTGTTATCTAATTTTAAACACAGGCTGTCCACCTGCTTGGCATATCACGTTCTCCATTCCTCTACTCCACCCCTTAACAAAATAATACCTTGATTTTGCATCCTATTCCACTACCCTCAAGGACTGGTTTATAATTACTGCAACTTTGTTTGCTATCTAGAAATGTTGAGATCAGCCATTTTCAAAGACAAACTTTCCTCAAATTCTTAAACAGGGAAAAAGATCCTTTTTATGGGAAAAACTCCGAGTGGCCACACGACAGGATCACATTTCAGAAGGCATGTCCAGCAAAGACAGACTAGTTTTCTTTTCCATTTCAAATGCCACCCTCCTCTGCTTCTTCTCCCCACGAAGCTGCGGTGGTAAATAAAGCCAGGATTTAATTCAATGGGACTAGCAAGAAGGTCTGTTTTCAGGCACACAATAGCACTGGTGGTCTGAGAAGGTCAAGAGGAGCAGAAACTTCTCAAAAGCTAATTCAGTACATGCATACACTGGTTAAAATCAAAACACAGAACAACCATGAAGCCACACTTAAAAGGTGCTGCTAACTTAACTGTTCATTAACCAAAAGTTACTATTAACTTTTTAAAAGCTACTCTATTCCCAAGCATGTAAAGCTCTTGCTCTCCACACCACCAATTCACTGCTCTAGACTATTTACATATACTGTTATTCACCTTGAAGGTCTTAAGAGTGCCTCACCACACGTACCTACCAAAGATATTCAACAATTCCTGGAGCAGCAGGTAAGTTCTGCAGCTGTGGTCACAAGCTCTAGAATATGAGTTTTCTTAAATTTAAAGGACATGCCCCTGCTGTGTCTCCTCTCCCAATCCCAGAAACCTTTTTCTAACACTTATAATGGCAAAACAAGCTTTGAAAACATTAACCAATTTTAAATCAATGTTGGATGTTTGCCTGAATTTGCAGAAAGCCTAGAAGAATAAATCTCATGTTTGCATTATTTCCCTCATCTCAGTGTGGTATATGATGCTCTGTGCGATGCAGAAGGAATGCGAATCTCAACACAGAAACCCATTCCTGACGAGGAACCATCTAGCAGTGTGTGCCACTAATATGTTTATTCCATGATCTCAGCATGACCTGCATGCTTGCCCTAGAAAGAAGCCTGAAATATTCTGCTTCCTGCTAACAAAATTTGGTTTTATCTTCCAAGATCTTTTATGATGCAGCCAGGCACTGCCCAGTATAAAACTCTGTGCCATACTGAGAGTGCAAAGACAGTTAAAGTAAAATCATTCCATTAAAATAGCAGGGAGCTATTGTTTGGACTGTGTTGTTTGCATGCAATTCAGTTAAGCCTCTCTTTCAAGATGTCCATGGGAGAAACATGGCGACTGTGCAACAAGCTCCAGTGTGCAGCTGTACTCCATGCTGTTGCTCAATTTAGATCCTGCTTGCCACAGAGTCTGTCAGCCCTTGCATACATGCCTCTTCCTCTACACTCCCACCCACACAAATCTAAAACCAGGTCTGACCTTCCCCACTCTGCTTTGTCCGTGCATCTCCATATAGTCCAAACAAATTCCAGCCATCTGTCCTGCCTGTGTTGCTGACTGCTATGATCTGAACCAGGCAGTCCAAGACAGCCATGCATTCATGCCTGTTTCTCAGCCTGCTAGGGTCCCTGGAGCTGCCCACCTGGTGCTGAATTGTTTCTTGAACTGTTTGGAGACTTCTGAAAACAAAGCTGCTGTAAAAGGTCTGCAATACATTCAAATCCTGCCATTAATATCGACACAGCCAGCCGCTACAGTCTGATGCACAGTATGTCTTGAAGGAGTCTATTAGAGTCCTGTTTAATTTACAACCACGTCCTCCATGCTTCACTGGTTAATTTGAAAAGTAAAAGCATGTTTCTAGACCAAAGGATAAAGTGTCAGCTATTCCTGTCCTTGGATCCAGATTAAGTGACACTCTGTATGTATAATACATTTCCACACACATGCTACTTTGAGAAAGTGAAATTGTGGGCACAGCAGAGGGATTAAGTAGATAGCACAGTTGCATAAAAGCTGCAAGACACCATTGAGTATGGTAAGAAAATATCTCCGGTCTCTAATGTGGGGGTACAATGTTCAGAGTTCCATGTTTCCAAATTCTGGGAGCACAGATGCCTTCTCAGTCTAGGATCCTGGCAGTACAACAGCATGTCAACATCAGTGTTCAACCCTTTGTGCTCCTCCTCAAGAAAGGAAGACACCATCAGAATGGCACAACTCTAAAAGTTTGCCTAAAATTCAGCATTTCTTACTTTCCTATCCTTTCAACTTCCCATTTTTCCATACATCTTTATCAGAGTTTTGCTGACCTGCTTTGACCTGCCTGCTGCCAGCTAAAGGGACTTCGGTATATTCACTCAACCACTCACTAGAAACACGGGTAGTTTTAAATCCCAGATTTTGGGAAAGAGGAGATAAGAGGGGTTGCAATGGGCAATGTATGTTCCTCACAGCCCACAGTATTCAGCCACTGTCAGCCCACAAGATTTGCCCAAGACCCTCTCCACCCAAGGAGCTGTGCTCCAAACACAATGCTTCCTAAAGAGAGTAAGTGTCCTGGCCCCTCTCCTTGAAAGGACAGCTTTCAAAAGAGAAATCAGATTTAAACTTTGTTCTTGCAAAGAACTAAAACAATAAGGTGAAAGATACTGAATTAATTCTGTTTGTGTGTGAAACTCTAGTGTTGTGCGTATCAGCATTTCTCCCTCAAGCGTGGTTTCCTCACTCGCATACAATGTTATTTTGAGTACCCTCAGTATTGCCCAAATCAGTGAGAAGACCGAACAACAAATCTCCAGCGATGAATGTGGCAAGACAATCCATTACTCCTCAAAAAGCAGGCAATGCCCATTGCAACAACCCTATTTCCCTTGCCATATCAGGTCAACTCTGGTTTGCGTTGCAGTGAAATGCAATGGCAATGCATAACAAGGGCTGAATACAAAACCCCATGGAACACAAGCCAGACCTGTAGTATGGTATGAGAGCCATGCAGATTAGGAAGGGAAGCCATACAAAATGGAAGGACTTACACCAGAGTTCATAGTAGTAGTTGCAACACTGGGATTGTCCACAACAGTGGCCCGTTTCACATATGTAACTTTGATTGTTGACACCCATGCAGGTTTCCTTGTCCTAAAATTAAACAGACACACTTTTAAGATGCTTTGTCAGTATCTTCTGTAAATGTAATCTTTTACTCAATGACCTGCAAGCATTTGAAAAGTCACAAGTTACGGTCTTGGGAAGAGGTTAAAATACAGCTAAGGGTCACCAAAAAACACAAAGGACTGTTCAGAAGAAAACCCCATATCTCCAAATTCATGAGTTACATTGCTTTAGCATCTTAGTCAGCGTTGCTTTCTCATCATTCCTTTCCTTTTCCATTAAAAGTTATCATATTTTGGGAGCCAGGCATTCTCTTAAAGAAGAGATGTCATTTGTTCCACATTTTACATGCCACTGCTGCATTACTGGGGCTGAATGCCAAGTGGAGGAAATGCATTAATAAACAGAACATTATCATTTGAGAAAAGACTGCTTGGATTCATTTAGATCTAAATGATAATTTCTGTATGTTCCTGTGAGATTCCAATCTAAAATGATTCCTTCATAGTTAGCCATGTGCTTTATACAAGATCAGCATTCCTGCAAAACTTCTTCCTGGAATAGCGAAGTAGTCCAGGAGCAGAGCCAAATCAGCTGTACTGTATCACCCAGCAGGTCCTCAGGACACTTAAGATGGAAAAGGACTACGATGTCAGGTCTCAGTCCCCCACGTGGTGCACCACTTCACAAAAGCCCATGCTTTCCTGCTAGTCTGAAAACATGGGTGGGAAAAAGTACAAAACACAGGAAAACAAAAGCATTTTACAGGCTGTGGTTTGTACATCCTCTAATAGGCTTTGGGGCAACCTGGAAGTTAGAACACACTGCACAGTTTCTTAAGAAACACACAGATCTCAATAAAAAACATTGATGTTGCAAACAAACCTGTAACAAAGTCTAAAATTTTCACTTTCTTTCACTTAAAATTTATGATAAGGCAAAGAAAACGTGTGGAGGTTTACACTGATAGACATGTTGAAAGAATTCATTTTATAAGTATCATCTTTCAAAAAAAAAAAAAAACCACCACACACACACACCCCCAACCACCCCCCACCCCCCCCAAAAACAAACAACAAAAAAGCCCAACAAAACCCAACCAGCTAGGAAGGGCAGCAAACCCAACCAGCAGGCTACAGGAATGTATTTCAGTGGATCCCAACACTTGCTGAACAGCACTGTTCCTCTGTTTTATGTGACTGCACCACAGCCACACTTCTCTCAAGCCTCTATGGAGCCACCACATGCAAAATACAAAGCCCATTTCAAATTATGGACCACCTCACTGAAGAAGTGATGTAAGGCAGCAGTTTCAATGCAGAAGAGTCCTGCACTAAGTTCTTAAGAAGACTCAGTCTATTTGGGGATCTGGGGGAGAACCAGCACTCCCCTACCATGCAGCACCGCAGTCAAGAGCCGTACCTCACCAACACTGGGCCTGTGGGTCCCTCACCTGAGCACCCATATTACAGCAGCAATATAACTTCTAAAAGCAGAAGAACCTCCTACCACCTAAGGTCCAACAGAAAAGAACCCACACTGCATTTTTCTGCTAAGAAGTCACACCAACTTTTGAAAGGATTTTGATCGTGCGAGGGCACAGTTCAGCAAACACGACTCAGCATACGATATACCACTTCCCCTCCTTCCACAGGTATCATGATTTCCACAAAGGGCTCTAAAAACCACCAGTGGGCCATCTGCTTAAAATTCATCCACAGAGGCAACAAGCTGGAGGGGTACCTGCCTCCTGTTTCCAGGAAGAGAAGAACATTTTGCTGGACAGACCAGTCTGTCCTGCTTTACTGCAGGTAGCTAAAGCAAACATTTTATACTCTTGTCTGGAGATGCTGCATGCCAATAGCAGACATTACCTATACGGTAAGGAGGTGTTTTCCATCTCTAATTGCAGCAGCTAATAGCAACTTTTAGGAGACGCTGTTGAGCTAGCACAGCATTTTCTGCTTCAGGCTTGCTATTCATTCAAAAAATTGTAATTTTAGTCAGCAGAAGAACTAGAAACAGGACACATCTATTCTTTTATCTGTTCTTACTAGTTTATTTACACTTTTCCTCATTTCTGTTGGCCTTGCAGAGTTAATGCAACTGACGAACAGCATAGATTTTGGCTCTCACATCAACAGAGTTGAGAAATTAAGATCCCATTGCAAAATTGTAATCCTGTTGATAATGCATAATCCAGAAAGTGACTGGCTGAGGTTGTGACACATGAAGATCAATGTGACCTGTTGAACCAGCAAATGAATCACACGGAGCTAGTGAAAGAACAGAATCACACAGTGCCATTTCAGGAACTCCTCTGCATCACAACACTGATACGTCCTTGACCACCTGTGTTTATTCCCCAGCAATGTGTTCCATTCAGTGTCGTCTGCTTCAAAGAGTAGCAATAAGGAACACATCGGTGTCTTTTGGCAGCAGCAACCTATAACAGCTTCAACATTGCTATATTTTTCCCACTTATGAACTTGCAGCAGTCCTGTTTTCAGAGACTTTCATCACATTATCCTTTTATTTGAACTTCCTGACTCCCTCTTGCCAACCTTGTATTTGAAATGACCTTTCCACAATGCCATGTGCTTATGTGCAGGGTTGCTTCTTGTCAGCCCAGCTGGCAAACAGGTCTATGAGGGGATGGATGTCCATGTTGAACAGAAGATCCTCAGCAGCTAGGTTGGTATTCTGCAGGTTGTTCCTGCCTGCTTTTGGAGACCAAGTCTCAAGCAACATCCTACTTTCCCATCTAAAGTAGAATTCAAATCTTACTGCCTGCAGCTTCTTTACACACTGACCAAGAGAAATCATCTTCCTTGCTAACGCGTAAGCGCTTGTATCTTTGAATAGTCTCGCAGTTAGATTTCAGCTCCCACAGTTCAGAAAGGCCAGAGTTTCAAAGTCCTTGCAGGGCTGGTCGCCAGCTGTGCTCCTCAAAGTCCACACAGCTCCTCTTGGAGCCTTTCTGCAGCCCTCTGCCAGCCATGGGTTTCTGGGAACATGGAGCCGTCAGACTTGGTGCCACATGTCAAGACCCAGAACTGTCACCTTTGTTTCCAAACCGTTTCACAGAATCAAGGAATAATTTAGTTTGGAAAGGATCCCAGCAGGCCACATGGCCTGACCCCTGCTCAGAGCACAGCTACCTCCAACGCTAGGTTACTCAACCTAGCACAGGGAAAGAGATGAAATGTAAAGGCAACAAATCTTCGGAAAAAGTCTACTAGGCAAAGATTCCAGCACAAGGAGAGCATTGTTTTGGGACGTTACAGGTGTCTCCTTTGGATTAAGTGTTTCAGTCTCCTTTCCTCTTCCCACTTAAGTCAAGACTCATTTCTGTGAAAAGCTGAACCACTGTACAGTTTCTTGCAGTGTTTTGCAAGCCAAGGAAGAGGTTATGCACTGCCATCTGTACAGGCCATGACGGAAACTGTGACATTTTTTGTTAGGAATCTTCTGCCTACCACCAATCAATTCGATCAGGCTTCAATTTCTAATTAAATCCCAGCCTGCACTTCTCATACCATCAGTGTTGTATTATTTCTACTTCCTTCTCCTGTTCATTCACACATGCAGTGTGCCCAGGTGGCCAAGAAGGCCAACAGCATCCTGGCTTGTATTAGGAATAGTGTGACCAGCAGGAGTAGGGAAGTGATCGTGCCCCTGTACTCAGCACTGGTGAGGCCGCACCTCGAATACTGTGTTCAGTTTTGGGCCCCTCAGTACAAGAAAGACATTGAGGTGCTGGAGCGTGTCCAGAGAAGGGCAACAAAGTTGGTGAGGGGTCTAGAAAACAAGTCTTATGAGGAGCAGCTGAGGGAACTGGGGTTGTTTAGTCTGGAGAAGAGGAGGCTGAGGGGAGACCTTATCGCTCTCTACAACTACCTGAAAGGAGGTTGTAGTGAAGCGGGCGTTGGACTCTTCTCCCAAGACACTAGCGATAGGACGAGAGGAAATGGCCTCAAGTTGTGTCAGGGGAGGTTTAGATTGGATATCAGGAAAAATTTCTTACCAAAAGAGTGGTTAAGCATTGGAACAGGCTGCCCAGAGAGGTGGTGGAGTCGTCATCCCTGGAGGTGTTCAAAAAAGGTGTGGACGTGGCACTCCAGGGCCTGGTTTAGGAGGCATGGTGGTGTTAGTTGATGGTTGGACTTGATGATCTTAGAGGTCTTTTCCAACCTTAATGATTCTAGGATTCTATGATTCTTTGTGTCATATGCTGCCAAACGGTAACTACTTAAGACATATCAGCAATATAGTTATCTATAGCCTAAATGTCTCCTGGAAACAATATCACAAGTGCTTGTGCTATGAAAGCACACTATTTTCTCTTTCACACCAACAGACATGGACAAGGCACAGGACTGAAAGAGTAGTTTTATAGGTAAGAAAAGTATATATGGGGAAAACCCCAAAAATTTCATAGATGCAAAGTTAGAGCACTCACATTTTATTGACCTGCCTTTGTTTCTAGTTTCCATTTCAATTAGTGCTTGTAACGATCATTTTTAATCATTCTTAGCAGCATGGAATTTTTATCGAACTACTACAAAAAGAAGGTTTGTTGGGTTTTTTTAGGTAGTCTTATGAAAACAAGGAAGAGGGAGCGTTTCTTTCTGAAAGCACTTTCTTCCCCAATAGCCAGTGGCTATCACATTCCAAGGCAGGCTTCCCTGCTGGACAGTCTTGTTTTCTTGTTGTCCAGGCAAGCACACCCCTCCCCACCAGCCTTTGTTCAGCTAACTGTAGACGCCTCCAGACAGGATTACTAAGCAGCATCTACATGAGTCTGCTCTCAAAGAGCATTCAACTCCATTAGGGCAGAATATTCCTGTTTTGCAATTAAGAAGACTGAACATGCCATCCGTTATCTCCCACCTGCAAAGCCTAGGAGATTTCCAGCTAATTTCAAGGGATTGGCTTTGTCCTGTAAAGCAGCACGTTCTCCAGGCTGCATGTGCATCACTGCCTCCTTGGCATCATCCTAAGAGCTGACACAGATCTGAGGAACTGGACGCCTGACGCACACTCCAAAGCCAGGAGCTTTCAGGAGAAGGCTGTGCAGTCCTGGAGTCTGTGTTCTCTCCCCATCCAATCCAACAGAGCCCATTTGTTAAATCTGGTGCAGGCTCTTTCTCATGAAATGGGTTGAGTTGGGAAGACCTCATCTTGGTGCATTTGAAGAGTCCCTTCGTATTTTAGATGTAGCATTTTGGATTAGTTTTCACTTGTCATAAACTTTATAAAGCAACTTTGTTTGAATAAAGGTTTGGGTTTGTTTTTTTTTTTTTTTAAAACTTATTTTCTTGTTGATATTTGGCATTTGTGATAAACCCACAACCATGCTGGCAACTCTGCCAGTACCACACTTTTGCTGTCAAATGCTTTTACAAATAATCCTTAAAATATCCAGCAGTGGTAGGTATAAGAGAACTCAAGGCAGTGCCATATGTTGTCACATCTGAAGCTACAGCAAACATTAACGTCAGTGCCAGGGAGAAAAGCCAATTATTTTCTCCACCTTCCAGTTTAGCATTGGACCTTTGCTGGAGGTCTGTGTGACAAATTAAAGGTCAAAATCTGGGGCATGACCAAGACAGGAGGCATTCATGGAGGTCTGTAAGTTGCCTGAACTGCCCCTCGCTGCAAGAAAGGATGGAATCAGACCTCCTTATCCTACTTTTGTAAAGGTTTTCAGTACTAAATGGTTGGGTTTAATGCCCATAAATCTGTTAGGATTTATTGCGTCTGAAGCCAATGTAGGAAATGGAGGGAAATGAGACTGATTGACAGTGGAGTATCATTACAACAAAAGGATCGAGGCACTTCACACCTTTCTACTCTCAAAAGTCAGCAGTTAACCGGGGAACATTGTTGCTACGTCAAAAAGGAGAAAGATGAAGAAGAGCAAATTCCAGACCAGTGTGGCTATTTTCCAAGCTGAAAATTAATACGTGCAACTGCAGCAACAAACACCACAGCCCACGCTCAAAAGTGCGTAGTTGGCAGTGAACCACCTACAAAAGATGACTCCTCAGCTGGCATTAACCAGGTAACCAAAACCAGCAGTGGCTGATATCATGCAGATCTAATAACCATTTTAGCTTTTTGCTCTGTCTCCTCTTTCCACAGAAAGCCAGCCTCCATTACCCTAAATATGAGCACCTTGCATTTATATGGCCTCTATGTGTCATTCAGCCTGCCAGAGTATTCACCCTGGCCTTAGTAATACACAGACACCCTGGAAAACACTTTGAAATGTGACTTGCTTTTACTGGCAGAAGGTTATATGCCATTCCTCTCTTCTAGGATAGCCAGTTTTTTAGACCTACTCTAATTTCCTATTCTCTCCAAACTTCGGTACAGCATTTGTCAAGGCACTACATAGCAAATTACTATTCGAACCGAAAGAGATGGGGATTAATAACAAACGACACGGGTGAGCAAGGAAGTGAATAACAGGCGTACGAACAGTGGGACACAGTGAAAAGCCCAGCAGCAGGCTGAAGGGAGACTGCCAAGCTGGCACCCGCCAGAGGGCAAGATGCTACTGGTTTTAACAGGACTTGGGCTCAACCTGTGACCGCTCCAGACCTTCTGGTTTCACAGCTCTCATGGGGGACTTTCATAATAAGCATCTATTTAATAATAAAAAAATTAAAATCCTGACCTAGTTATTTCACTAATCTCATTACTGGTAGGCAGCAGTCCCTTGCTTTCAGTACCCAGCCGCACCCATAACAACAAAGCAGGATGGATTTAAGCAAGTGACACAATCTTCAGAAAAATGTATTAAAAATATGTATTTTGAGTAACTTGCTATCAGTATTTGAATGATATATATTCTTTAAGCACCCAGAGTAACAGAATGGAAGCGACTGTCAGTATCTTAAATATGTTAGAAACAATCAACAGGAAAAACTGTATTTGATACCCACTATTTATGAGTTACCACTTGGCTTTTACTCAAACTCACATATCAGACTATGACTAGCGTTGGTTAGCCAAGCCCATCAGCAATAACTCATGAGAATGCAAACACAAAGCCACCAAAGAAGATTAGCATCTCTGTCAGATAAGAGACTCAAGTGGTAGTAGGCTGAAATTGCTACTGAAAATATTAGGCTGGAATGCCAAATCTTGCCACAGGGTTTACTACAATTCCTGGTTTGCCAGCTGTCCCCCAGTTCCTAACCAAAACTCATCTTAAATAAAAAATCACTAGATCCTTTCAGAGAAGGACAGCAGGTGGGATCACAGCAAGGACAGGCAGGACTGCACGGGAACTCCGAATCACCAGGGCAGCTCAGGACTGACGCCCACCCTGAAGCCTCCGGTCCTTCTCCCATCTTCATAAACACTACACTATTTAGTCTTTTGGAACGTAAAAGCAAAAATCCACCATCTAAGCAAATGCCGTGCTTTTGGTGGATTCAATTTAACAAAAGCACGTAAGATTGGTAAAGATGAAACTGGCTTTGATTGCTGCGAGTTACTGGAACCTCGGGTGCCAGCCCTGGCCAGCACGACAGGGGATAAATTCCTGCAAGCCTGCCTTACAACAGACAACTGAGGCCAGGAAATAAATCAAGTCTGGACATTTCTTCATAAGACACCCACCACAAATTCTGTTTTGCTGAATGTGGAAAAAGAATGTGTTAAGTGCAAACATCCAAATACTTAAAGTATAATAAGAGGGGGAGGAATGATGCCTCTGAGCTGTCCCAGGCACAATAAAGATCTCCAAAATGGGAATTCTAATCCACAACATTTATTGCTTCGCTAATGCCAGCATCAGGAGAATTATATTTAAATCACCATGATTAATCAGCCACAGCAGACCCATCTTCACACCCAGCAGATGCAGAACCTCTGAGGTTTTATTAACCTTTATCTGAGGAACAAATTGGTTTGTTGCAGCCATTTATCTTGGAGAAATACTCCAACGATCTTTAAAGGAACACTGTCCTTTCACAGATCATGGACACTTTGATATATTTCAATAAGAGCTGGTTTCATTTTTGTCTATTGCAAGTTTCACTTTCAGACTCCAAGAACTGCACATTCGCATTTTAAGTGCCCCATGAAAGTGTTTACTTCCTTCACACCTTGCTAGAAGCTTTCCAGCTGTAGTCCCAGCCCTTTCACATTAAAGACACACTTCTAGGAAACTACAGCTTTGAGGAGGCTGCCTTGCGTTTTCTTGTTTTAAACCACCAAACAGTTGACAACACTGAAAACCTCGAGCAGTTAAAATTAAAACTGAAAAGGTTAGGAATCCAACATTTCAACCTTTTTTTTTTTTTCTTTTACATTTATGGAGTGAACTAGATGAACGTGTTCAAGCTTCCACCTGCAACCCTAAGAGGAAACGCTCACTTAAAACTGAAAGCTGAGATCCTCTACAACCATGTTTCCTGGGACGGGAGCTCTAAACACCCACGTTGCACTGATGTCAGATAGAGCTGACCTAGCTTTTTAGGCATTTAAACAGCATCCCCACTGCAGCAACAACAAAAAACCCAAACCAAACACCCCTATTTTTACCATGTGTTCTGCAGTCCATCTACCGTGCTGCAATGCCACTGGGTCCCAAAGAAGAAGTGAAGGCAGATCCAGGGCAACCAGTTGTCCAGTGCGGTGCAGCAGTGAGCAAGGGGTGCCTGTCCCGGGGAGCCAAGGCTCTCATTGTGGCCATTTCATCCTTGTCACACAGCTCATGGGAGGGCACCCCAGGATCAGCACCCCTTGTGTTGAGTGCGAACAACAACAGAGGACATCCCAGACAACCAAGTGTTTACAGTCCGAGTGCAAACGCAAGAGACAATAGAGGCGGATGCGTGACGAGATGTTCCTGAATTCCTCCCACACTTCTAATTAAATAGCACTGTTCACTAACAACCCTTTTTTCCCCTGCTCTTTTAGAAGTGGAAAAAGAAATTTCTGAATACTATCTGCATGCAGGACACAATCACAAACATATAGATTTTTAAGTCTAAGAATGATTAAGAAAAGTTCAAGCAGCTCTTTCCCACTATATCCCTCATCAGTGGATAAAAATAGTCAAGAGCTTTGCTCTTGTATTCTAGAGGCAACACCTTTTTTCTGCTTCCTGTAAGCGCCTCTGTATCAATGCCGAAAAGTTACAAGCAGAGAAAAAAGTAGCATCCAGCCCACTGAGATAACCAGATGTTCGCAGTTTGAGCAAATGAAGCCGAATTACACCTAACTTCTGGTTTTACACCTTATGCAGCACCTCTATTGTCCCAAACACATCTCTAAAACAAAAAGATTAAATTTAGAAATAGGAACTTTAGAGAAAAACACACCTGTGAGACTTGAGCAATCTCAACACTTAAGCCAGCTATGTCTCACTGCAAGTTGCAAGTTACCTAAAGCCATTCAGCCTTCATGCCCAAATTTCCCTC
The DNA here is from genome assembly GCA_013389945.1 of Fregata magnificens. Classification (NCBI taxonomy): domain Eukaryota; kingdom Metazoa; phylum Chordata; class Aves; order Suliformes; family Fregatidae; genus Fregata; species Fregata magnificens. The sequence goes on along the minus strand of WAAD01040445.1, from coordinate 42,263 downwards.
CTTGGTTCAGTTCTGAGGTTTTTAGGGAAAGTCTCTTTGCCCAGAGTGCTAACAAGTGAACTATTATCATAGCTATTGCATTCAATTACAGAAGGTCATTGTGCTAGAGGTAGTTTCTTATGTAAAACTGTTTTCAGTTCAGCAGGGTGGGAGGGAGGGAGCTGCATTTCACCAAAAAATGAACTGATAAGGAAAAAGGGACAGCACTGTTTACTCAGCAGTGTGCTGTAAGTCCTTTTGCCTTCATTTCTAAACAACTGAAAGTAGGTAGTTTAAAACATGCTACGGTCCAATCTTGAATTTTTAATTCTAAATTAGAAACTGCAAGCAGCACTCTGATATCATGCAATATCTATTTACTGTGGATTACAGATCCCAGCAGCGCTGGAAAGAGTTTACAGTTAGATTCCCCTCCAGACGTGCCTCCCAGACCAAAAAAAGGGTTTGCTCTCCCCGAGCCTAGGAACACATAGTTGGCACCTCCTTCAGCGGGGAGCAGCTGGGCAGTTGCTACCGTTTCTCATTCCACTCAACATTACCAGCTATTAAATTATCCTAAGTTTCTTGTTCAAGCTTAAACTCTCCCAGAACAATTAAAGTCACCAAGCTGGGGGTCACAGCACATTGCCATTTTCCGTTTGGTGACCTTTGTCAGAGATGAGATATATATAAATGTCTTTTTTTTTAAACCACAATTTAACACTCAGAATACTGCCCGCACAAGAAAACGGTTCAAAGTCTGGCATGTTTTTAAGCAATGTAAACACAATTCCATATTAAGGACTGCGGAAAGTACCCTAAAACCCAACCAAACAAAAACCGCACAGGAGCACGACACAAAGAGCCACCCTGCCGCAAAGCCTACAACAAGAGAGTTTCTTTCTCAGCTTGCAGTTTTGCTCCTTCCTCACTAATAAAGAGTGGCTCTCACGCTACCACACTCCCCGATCAAACGCCACGGGTGGGGAAGCACTGTTTGTACAGTTCCGTTTTGGGAAAGTCAGAAATCCTTAGGGGGGGAAATAAAAAACAAAAGCAGTCAGTCACATCCTCCACCTGAGCAAGCAGCTCCCACTGCACCAAAGCTGGTTACCTGTCTGAGACCCAGGAGGAAAGGCATTCTGCAGGCTCATCCTCCGCACCAGCGTATGGGAAGGCAGGAATTTAAAGACCCACAGTGACCATTTCCTCATCTGCTGTGGGCAGCCCGCTCCTCCGATCCTATTTAAACCAGGGCTTCCTCGGCTGGGAATGCTAAGTAAACAGGGTCCTGGGACACTGCACGCACTCGCTGGCTCCCCCTCCTCCTCCTCCCACTCCCTGTGACATATCTCAGACGCAGCCCAGCCGGGGTGTTTGCAAGAGGGAAATGACATCAGGTCGGGCAGTTCTGAAAAAAAAAAAAAAAAAAAAAAAAAAAAGCCCTGAACCTTAAGAGAGCTGCTGGGTAACACCTGGCAGCTCACTGCGAACAGGAGCTGTATGCTGTTGGGCAGCACTGCCGGTGCGGGACCCCTGGCACAGAGCTATGGAGGAGCAGAAGCGCTCTCCTTCCTGCTAACTGGATGCTGCAAGTGGAGGCAAATCTATTAAAAACGTTGGCAAGAGCCGACAGCTCCTCAGTGATGATTAAATCTCGCTAAGCAAAAATAGACATTTAATCTATTTTTGAGGAGAAACCTAAGTTTGATGCTGCTTGCTGAACAGCACTGGAGCCCTAGGAGCAACCACCGTTGGTTTCTCCGAGTACCTCCAGAGCCCGGGGACCTGGGTAAAGCCTTCACAGATCCAAAGCACTCCCGTACTGCCTTCTGCCTACCACCATGGCTCCATTTTTTCTGAACAACTCTTACAGCACTGTTCAACTCTCAGCCCCTCCAGATAACAGCCGTCCCACTAAAGAAACAGCAACAACCCCCCTGATTTCAGTAGGATCGGGATTGGGCCTCTCCAGCATCAGACAGGTGATGGGAAGACATTTTAAACCACCTCACCCCAAGGAAAACGCGACTAGCCCTGACGGAACATTTCTCATTCTACGCGAGCTCATTTCACATTTTCATGCCAAGGGGCAATTAAGCCTTATAAACAAATTTATCATCTGGTGCCCAGGATGGCATGTCTTGTTTGTCCTCTCCCAAGCAAGGAGTACAGCAAGTTCCACAGCGGTGTAGGAGATGACACTGCAGAAGGTAATCTAAATTTAACTTCCTTTTCTACCTCCACTTTGAAAGTTCAGCAACCTCTTTTTTTCGTGCTTCTCTTTAATCAGCAGCTGTCCTCGTCTGTCGGGGGGGGACTGGGGCACCACCGCCACTCCCACATGCCCCAGCAGCAGCTCCATGGCTATTTGACAGAGGGGCAACTCCCCTTGCTCTCGGCCTCTTTGGCTTTTGGAGCTCAACACATTAAAATATTTGATGAGGGAAGGAATACACTCTTCTTCCATAGAGAGTTCATTGAATCCCTTTTTTAGTAGCAGTTTTAACAATAATTTCAGGACTTTAGAAGAGAGACAGACAAACCACATACAATTCTTACAAATGCTAATTTGCAACAGCAAAAAAAAAAAGATTAAAAAAAGGAAAGAAAGAAAAAAACACAACCACCAGAATGCCAGATACCTTGCAGCAGTGTCAAAAAAGACACCCATTTTCCACATGTCGAAACCCCTCAGTGACCACTGCTGCAGCCTCCTCCCAGACCAGCCCAGGGTTGTTTCCCAAACAAGAACCCCACTGCGGGTGTCCTCTCCACAATTAGGCTGTGAGACTATACACAAGTCTTACTTATTTTTACATCAACTTAAAGCCACCATATAAACTTGCCGTTTAAGGTAAACACATCTCTGTTTTTCCTAAGAGAAAACAGGCACATAAGTAATTTCCTGGAGGATACAAAACATCAGCGTTAACTAGCATTAGCCAGGCAACGGGATTTTCCAGCTTTTGTGCTCTTGGATCAAACAAACTTTCAACCTTTGCTTTTCCAATTCTATGGACAAACACCAGTGATATAAAAGGGCAGCTTTCTGTTTAGTAATCTGTTCTGTGGCCTCACGCTGTCCTTTGAAATATCCGATTTTGGCTGTTGCTATCCAGAGCCCTGGACTAGGCAGATCCCAGGGCTGAGCCAATGCAGCAATTTCTAAATCCCTACTGTCAGAAGGAATCTAACTTTAACCACCCGCCTCTCCCCCAGCACGTACTCAAAAGGCAAAGCGTCATTCCAGATCTAAGACAAGTTGTGAAGGACTATCAAAGGCAGTAACTTAACGGAAAAGCAAAAGCATCCTAATTTATGTGTGAATTTAGCATTCCTGGAAAGACTGACACAAAAAAGGTGGTTTGCAAGCAGGCATTACCACATATGACTGCAGCAGCAGCCACCCTCTCTTGCAGTCTCTGAGCGACAGCAGCCAGTAACACGCTCCACAAACTCTGCTATAGGTAACTGTGGAAAAAGCCGTGGAGAGGGACCAAAAAAAAAAAAAAAGCTGGATGAGTTAGCTCATACCCTTAAAATACCCTAATCAATAAATACACTTAGAGCCTTTTCAAGACACCTGGGTTCTCCTAATCTTTGCAATTGCTTTGGATATTCCAACTGGTATCATTTTACCCCCTCCTCTTTTTTTTTTTTTTTTTTAAGTTCATAAGTATTTGCCCCGATATTTTCTCTTGCAGTAACGAGTTTCATAGACAGTGGTGGTAAACAAATAGTTCCTTTCATCAGGAGTGAATTCACCACCTTCTAATCTGACTTTCATATTATTAGCAGGTGGGAACAGAAGTCCCCATCCATCTTCTCACCCATTCATTACTCCTGTACCTGTTAGTTATCTTCTTATAAAAGATATCAATCTTCCCCATCCTCTTAATGTAAAATCTTTTCCCAAAGCCTTCAGCTGCTCATTGCCCATTTCCAAAACCTTTCTAATTTTCTATTGCTCTCTGCGTGGGGGAAACCAGAGCTGAAATAATAATTATTTTAATGAAAGCAAGAGAAGCTCTAAGGCAGGCTCAGCATGAGTTTCACTTCCTTTATATGAACCTGGAGTTTTAACACCTGCAAAGGCCACCCATCTATGACACAAGAGTGTGTCTATCCGAGATACAGTGAACAGAGCAAACACAAGTTTTTACAGTTTCTCTGTAGAAGAATCTCTTGAGGTCTCTGAAAAGTCAAGGCTAATGTCAGGACAGATTATGTACATTGTTTTGAAAATTTGCTTGTTTAGGCAGCCACCACCCATCTCTTTTTTTGGCACGTCAGTGTGGATCCCACTACAGGATAATGGTGAGCAAGTTTCTTTTGAAAAAGAGGCAATAAAGACCCCTAGGCTTTGTCAGTCTGTAGTACTGCTTTCCTGAACATGCCATCTGCCCCAAACATGATAGCAAGCAAAGGATGCTGCTTGACACCTTCACAAGCCCAACACACACTGTGCCTTGTGACCTCAGATATTAGCATGCAACTGAAGCAGATGATGGAACTTGTTTGGGCCATTTTAGAGTCACTTTCCATGTTTGATGGGAGATGCTTGCAAGCAGGTTTAGTAACCCAGCAAGATACAATACCCATTTGATACCCCCTGAGGAGACAGCTTGACCTTTAGATGATCCAGTTATGACAACATGATTGGAACAAAAGTTGAAGTTGCACAGCTCAAATCTGTCAGGCTTGAAGCACAAGGCTACTCTCAGTTGCTCCATTATTAGTCCTAGGCAGGGAGAGGTTTTGAACAGTAAATATGGGTGGTGTGTAATATCCCCTCAATTAAACTTTAATACCATGGTTCTGCAGCTATATATACACAGGTTGACCATAAAGTTGGAACAATTTTATCTAATGACTCTTCCATTTCTGCACTCTGTAACGTTTTCATGTTGGTAACAGGAGCATCCCTGGAGCATCAGCTATCCATTTTCATTAGTCAGCCCACAGCCTTGGGTGCTAGAACTGAGACTACACAGGTCTGTCAGGCACTCAAAACAAAGTGTGAAAGAAGCACCCTGAATGAGGGTGACTTTATCTTTCCCCATCCTGGAGATGGCTCTGCGAATAAAGAAAAAAAGGGAAAGAAACATACAGAAAGGCATAAAAGCAGATCTCTGTTTCTCTAGAATAAGACAACATCCAGGAACAACCAAGCTCTATCTGCCTTGACAGCAAATGTTCTAAAGGGGTTTGTTCACTAGCAAAAACAGCAGGAGACATTGGGAGATCACCGATGCTGGAACAGCAATGCAGTGCTAGATCTGCCTGGAAACCATTTCTGGCTGGCCACCTGCCCACAAAATCTGCCCACTTGTTGTCGATTCCTGAAGAGTGAAGGGCCACTTCCCCACCCAAACAGCACCATTACAAGAACATGATGACTTTCCAATATGAGGAGCAGGTGCCCCGGGTTCATGTAACATATAGCATTGGTGCTGCCTACAAAGAACGTCATCAACAAATTCCAGAGGACAAACAGGAACAGGTCAATCTGATAATTTCCCAGTACCTACAGGACCTAGAGTATCTACTCTATTGCTTAGGGGACACATGGTCCAAAACAAACCTTTCAGACCCACTGTGTCTAGTACTACTATATTATTTAGGAGTGGGGTAAAGTGGCTCCCCCAATTTGTGTGCAGTTCAACTACAGAGCAAGGACACTGAAGTCACTTCCATTTAACGTTTGTCAGGCCAAAGCAACTTAATCATTGTTTAGAAGAGAGCAAAGAATAACTGCAGGAAAAGACACCACGCATGTTGGAACTAGCTTGTGAGGCAGTGCTGCAACCAGTCTGCTGGATCAATAAATTTTAATGTGCAATGAAGCAAAAGGGCTTGCAGTGGTTAGAATCTGTCCTTAGGCAGGTCCTTCTTCCCTGCAGCCTGTCACTGCTTCTGTCAGCTCAGTGGTTTAGAAGTGCAAGAAACTTTTGCAGCTCACTAAGTCAAGATAAGCAAAGAGGGACAGTGCATTTCAACCTCACCGCTGTCACCCGTCTTTGTCTCTGAGTAACTAGTTAACCAGGGAGGAAGAGACTGCGCATTTCAAAACATGCTCAGTGTTGCAGAGAGCCCCAATGGCAACAGCTCAGGCTTGATTCCAATTGAATCTTGATTCCAACTGAATCCTGAACAGCAATTGTCAGCCAAGCGGACAAGTGCAAATATGTGCCACATCCTCCACCTGAAAGCCATGCGTGAGCCCTGAACCAAAGGAGGGGGCATTGCAGAGGAAGCCACTACCCACTCTGTCATCTGGTATTTCAGCACAAGCCTGTCCTCCTCTTCACTTTTCATATGTAAGTGTAGAAATACCAATAGTAAAGCCCTTTCCTTTGCACTTTTGTAGAGCAAGCAACCTCTCCTCTGAAGCTGCCTTCTGTATTAAGCTATCATAAGAAGGGCACTCAAGAAAGGGCAGGGAGCAGACAAGGGGAGGACGTGGAGGAGATACCCAAGAGGAGTCCTCTCCAACACCCATCTGACAGAGGAGACGAAAGAGGCCACATCCAGGCTGTTGCAGACACTCCTACCCACTCTGCTGTTTAGCTGATGGGAGAGTGGTGGCAATGAAAAGTCCAGGCTCCTTCTCTGAGACCAAAATAGTTTTTGTTAAGTGTAGCTTGAAATTTCCAGCCCTCAGTGACATTGTTTCCCACTGCTTTTTCCCCAAGGAGGAGAAAATGATAGCCACAGGTCCAGCAAGCTTTTCTTCACAGCAGCAGAGTTGTGGCCAAGCCAATGTAATCGTAACGCCAAAGACTATTTGCATCATCTATTTTGTATGACCACTGTTTCAACAGCCAGGGCTGCCATTCAAGCCCAGAGGTCTTAAAAAGCTTAAAAAGTCCCCCCCCACTGAGGCAGAGGGGGACTAAAGAGTTGAAATTGCCCTAATCAGAGGTGACACTAACTGCTTCAGTGGAGACTGGGTCAATTCTGCCCCTTTAGCGTTCCCAGGTTTTGAGCACGGATGTCAGGCTTCAGTTTTCATCTGGAGTGGGTAATGAAGTCACTGGAAAGCCTACTCGGCTTTCTCTGAGCCTGCTGGGAGGCGGAGAAGGAGGAGGGAGGGGGGAGGTCAGCTGTTAAACATTTGATGAGACTGTCTCCAGGAGGGCTAGTGTGTCTGGGGTGGTACAAGGACACTAGCCTGGCTCCTTGCTTTTTGGCACTACAGCTCTTGTTTTCCTTATGCCCGTGTATGCAAACAAGACCTTTGGTAATGGCTCAAGAGGAGACGATCTGCCCCAGACAGGGAAGAAGGCAGACCCTGCAGACAGTAACAAGATCCCCCAAACGTGGAATCAAGATGATAAGCGTCTGTTCTAGTTTTAGAGTCTTGTACCATGTGGGTACCAAAAATACAGCCAGTGTGTGTCCTTTGGTCACATCATCATAGGAGACAGCATTGTCCCAAAGCTGCTTACCAGCACAACCTTGGTGGAGATCTTGGATGCCCTACTCTTAGAAGTGCTATTTGTTTTCTCTCCAAATGACAGCAACTCACTATTTTTAGTGCTCATCTCATGTCTGCTTGGCATTTCCCTTGGGCCTTACCCTTGTTTCACAGTGTTGGTGCCAGCTCCGACGAAGCGTTTTTTTGGTGCCAGAGGGGCTGATGCCAAGTCTGTCTGTCTTGATGCCAAAATGGCAGCTGGCTTTATTGTTGAGACAGGATTTGCCAAAGCTAACAGCACTAGTGCTGGGGCAACTAGCATTGATTTTAAGGTTTTCTTCTTCCTTACTCTTCTATTGCTTCTAGATTTCATGGGATAATGCTGCTCCAAATGACCCTCTGGGGTCCTAGGAGAGGGATTTTTTCATCAGGGTCTAAGGTAACAGGCAATTATACAGCAGACCATCTTAACTTATAAGTCCTCAAAGAGAAGGATACTTGTATACATGGAGCAATTATCTGGGATGCAGCACTGCCACTGCTGGGCCCAACTACAACAGAAACAAGCCTCCCTGCAGATCAAGCAGGACTTGATCTCTCTCAGCCTGCAAATGTATTTAAAAAGCATCGACCACAAAAACAGAGAATCCACTGAAGGTAAGGGTGGTTACGTGGCATTTCGTCACCAAGATATACCCAAAGACATTAGTCTGGAGCACAAGCAGAGGATCAAGGATCAGCCAAATTGCATCACATCACCATGAGCAAGATGACAAAACACAAGAAAGGTCATGGCCTTTTGCCCCTTTTGCACTCTCACAAGTGCCACTCCGCAAAATGCAACTGTTCAGATAAAATCCAGTCCCACACATGAGGCACAGGCATGTTGACCATGGGAGACACCCATGGAGGTGCACGGAGGAGATCGCACATGTGATAGGTAATCACACGTGTACAGATGCATGTAATTTGAAGTGATGGTATCCCTGCAAATTAGGAAGTATTTTGATGTTAACCTGTGCTACTTTTCTTATAAACCTAAAAACCACACCTTGTTCAGAAACAGTGGTGTCAAATGGGCATCTGATTGCCCAAAGATGCTCAGCTCTTTCTTCAGAAATGGTGCAGTTACTTAATCTAAGAAGAGGTACACAATTGGTTAAAATGGCTTTCTCATCATGTAAGGCTTTGCCGGGGAATCTGTTATTCATCCAGCCTGGTCAGATCTTTCTGAAGTTCATTGGTCTTTTCTGAGCTTAAGTTTACATCTTAAACAAATTTAGAAAAGCCCCCAAAATACCAGCAGTCCTGTTTTCCTCAGCTCATTTTACAAGAAAGAGATTCTTTTATTGAGTTCTGAGAGTTAAGTTTCTGTTTCCAGCAGAGCACTACTTCTGTATGGCCCATACCCTTCTTGAGAGGAACAGATTTTCTGGGAAATCCTCTAGGCAAACAAAGAGATAGCAGCAGCTGCCTCTTTCAGAGCACCCTGCTGGGTATTATGGTTTGATAATGTTACACAGCAGAGCAACATCGCATAGGTTATGCTGAGGCAAAGAAACGTCCTCAAACCACCCTATATATGTACAGCCTCAATCACTTCCCTACTATTATACCCGGACTTTACACTGCAGGCCCTGCCATGGCACCTACATCCCCATCGATAGGTGGGTTCTTGGTTGCACAGATGATTGGGTTTGCGGTACACAAACCACAAACAACTGGTTTAACAGAGTCTTCTTCCTCTTAGAAAATACATGTGGGTCACAATATGGTACTCCCAAAATTAAAAGTCTGTCAATTAACCCTATGGGCTGTGCCGTACCTAGAGTTTTACAGGATTTCTGTTATCTAGCAGAAAAGTAAACTCATCTGAACTGCTACAGGTAGGCTGAGGCTCAGAGTTTGTGGTTACAGCCTGGCACGAACACAAGGAAAGGCCTTCCACATAGCATGGTCTGACTAGCAAAGAGACAGGAAGACTTCTGCTTTTCCAAAATGAAGAGCACTAAAGATCACATACATATATCTTTATACAACCAAAGTGAAGAATTAAAGGAAACCACAAGTTTAACTATTAAGAAAGCTCAATACCACAAGCATTTAAAAGATCACAGCACAACAGTAGTAAAGACATCACTTTTAAATCACTAGACAAAACTCTAAGAGAGCTATCAGATCTTAACATCCACAGTTAAAAACTTCTTTAAATATGCAACTTTAGGAAAAAACCACTTCAGAAAATATCTTAAACACAAGCTCATCTTTTCTAACTTGAATTACTGTGTTGCCTAGGATCTCTCAAAGTACTTGGAAGAAAAACATGAACTCATCTCTATTTTGAAATGATGAGTAAACAAAAATAAGGAATAAACAAACCAGCATAATGTATGGTTAAGTGCAGTTTCAAGCTGAGTTTACCCATGTCTGTGAAACAGCAGAAAATATCAAGACCTTAAAGCCTAACCTCTCCCCTGTTGTAGTACTGGGTCTGCTTTGGCCCACATCTTTACCAGGAACACAAGAAAACCTCCCCAAAAGGCCACACACTTTGTTGCTCTGCCAACTGGAGGGGAGAGTTTTTGGGATTGCCTCAAACAGGAGAGCCCTCAGAAAGCATGATCTGCATAAAGCAGAGAGCTCACAGATGTAGGTTTCCACGTACAAACAGAAGTTGGTTTGACCCAAGCATACAGGGCAAAAAAATTCAATGCCTCCCATCACCAGCTCCTCCATCCTGCTGCATTTTCCCTCTCTGCAGCTATTTTCCTTAACCGTAAAATGGGGAGAGTGCCAGAAAGTTGTTTGAGATATTACAACCGTTGGACTCTAAATACACCTAATTGTTATTCTTTCTATGCCTAGCAGAACTGCCACCGGTTACCCAAGTATTTCCTGTTGGGCTCAGCTCATCTGGAGGCCGCCCCTGGGACAGCCAGCAGTTATGTAAGGAACAGGCGGCTGGGAGGAAGCAATGACCGAGTGTCATGTTTCAGCATCAGCTGTGACATTACGCAGTTTGCATTTTGCTTAAGCATTAAAAGCACTGGTGGCACGTAGAATCACAGCCAGTTTCTAAATTTCAGCGACGCACCTGCAGGCCAGGTGGTTTTGCCATGCCAAGGGCACATACCTTCAACACCCCGCTGTTTTGCTCCCCTACCGTCGTGGTATCTGTAGGGTTTCCCCCTTAGGTATATGGGCAACATGCGCTCCCCTTGTGTGCATAAGCATGCTTTATTTTGTATCGTTTAATGCCCAATAATTAAAAACTCATTTCAGCTTTATCTTGGGAAGAAACGCTGATCACCATAACCTGCCTTTATGGGTATTATCTTATCCCAACTGCTGTAATTTCCCTTAGTGCTTGTTATTCCATTGGCAGATAAAGCAAACACTCCTCTGGCTGTAGCAGGGCTGAAGGAGGACAGGGTGATGCACACTGCTTTACCTCTTTCACACATTGCTCTGCAGCAAGGTTGCAGGCTGCGGAAAAAGAGAGAGGGCTAAGTACTTGCTTTCTCCTTCCTAATGTCTGGCTTCCAGACATGCATTTGCTCTAGATCACAATACCAGTGGGCTCTTACTCCTGCAACCACTGTTTCTTTTAAATTCTCCCATAGCATAAACCAAATAGCGCATATGCATCTGTGTAAAAAAAAAAAAAAACAAAAAAAACAAAAAAAACCCAAAAAAAACCCCAAATCAATATCTGATGGACATCCTACCTTTTTACAGGAAGGTAATTGGTGCTAATTAGCACAACTACAATAAAACAGTGAATCTTAAAAAAAACCCCAAACCCCCCCAAAAAACCCCAAACTGTCAGAAGCCAGTTATTTTCTTCTTCAAAAGGTGAACAATATACATGTCATCCTCAGCACTCAGAAAGCTCAAAGACCTGTGGGTGATTGTTGAATGAAGAATCTCTAAGGCAAGGAAATATTTTCAGTTTTTAGAAATAGTCACTTCTGACACATCGTAGGCTCCTACAGCAGTATTCTTCCCCTGAAGCAGGTAGTTTGGGGAGTAGGAATTCTTTGGAAGACCAGGACCAACCCTCCTTTGCTAGAAACAAGTGAGAAAACTGCCCACTGATTTCATTGTGGAGACCCAACCTGCACCTTGTAAAGTCATCAGAGCATTGAAAGAGACATCCTCCAGGTAAAAATACATAAAGAACTCAGGGACGGACAGCAACATTTGTGAGCAGGATTTAATTACGGATTTAATTACAGACTGGCCATCAGACTGTCCTCCTTTCAGCACTTGTTCCTTAAGACAGGCTTCAAATGTCAGGGCTGTTTGAAAATGAAAGATGCAAACCCAGAGGCACCAGGCTGAAAGGCTTCTCAAGAAGTCACCCTGTCAAACTTCTCTGGGCACGATTCGCTGCACCTAAAGCATCAACATTTCTCTAACCTATTCTTAAGATGACTGCAATCACTAGTGTTCCCACTGCCTCAACAGACAATGTGCTCCTGTGCTCGATGCTCTTTAAGGCAGTAATTTCTTCTTCTCCACTAAAACCAAGACAACCGATCATAGTCATCTTCTTAACTTAGCTCACCTGGAAAATTGTTCCATTCCTCTATAAGCTGCTTTCCAAAGACAAAAGAAGTGTTTTTTCATAGACTACAAGGATTAAATCATAGTTTTACTGCTCTTCTCAGTCTGCAACTTAAAACCATCTTAAAATGTGAGATCCAAAATGGTGTGCATCACTTACTAGCATGGAGTATTACAAAATACCTGTATACGACACTTCTATTACTACCTCATTAAAGATTTGGTGGGGTTTTTGCAGCAACTGCACTCCATTTCCGATACACTCCAAAATCCCAGACTCCCTCTATTTGACTTTCTCCATCCAGTAAGTACTCTGCACTTTTCCTTCAGGAAAAGTGAAATAGACTTCAGATTATTTCTTCAAGTTGTTCTCCTGTCTTAGAAAACACACACAACCCTCCATGTGCATCTCAAGTGCTTTCTTTGTCTCCCAAACTGTTGGCACAGAGGCAGAACAAGCCCCTCCAGGACCCCAGTCACCACCACAGACTACTCCTTAGCATATATTCCAGTCACTTAATGAACCCACTATATTACTATTTAATCCTGAACACAGATCCCTACTCAGCATCCCATAACCAATGTGCTCCCTCACTCAGGTTGGGCTGCAAAACATTCATTGAATCAACCAAATTAAATTTTTTTCCCCCATGAGGTTGTTCCTGATAAATCCTCACTGCTCGTTTCCTGTTGCCTTAGAGATGCTTATAAAGCCTTCAGGGATTTATTCTAGTACTTTACTAGAGACTGAAGCACTTCACCATTTTCTAACTTTTCTGTCCTTATTGTTTTCCTTTAATTTGACTCCTTTACATTTAGTATTCATTTTAATGTGGTAGAATTACAATCAGAAGTTTGTGAGTTTTCTGGTTTTTTCCCCTTGAGAACCAGAAGAGCAGCAAACCCTTTCAGTCTATGTATCAGTTACTGAGTTACTGTTTACTCACTTTCCTCATTAAATTTTAGATCAATTTTTTTTTTTTTTTTTTTTTTTTTTTTTTTTACATTTAACACTGTATCTGCAGAACCTTTTCTTAAGTCTTTGTGTGTTCCTTGCTAGCTGCAATACAATTCTTCCACTAAAGGTGAACTATACAAACAGTAAAAACTTTACTGTCCCTTCAGTATTAGACAGTTTTAACATCAGCAAAAAATAGTGAAGATGATAATAAATTTCAGGATCCCTTTCAAATGCAGGTCTGGCATGAGAGAGAAAAATCTTTTTTAAACTTAACTTTTAAACTTTTTAAAACATATACCCCATTTGTGGAAAGAATTCAGCATAAACTGACAGCATGACTTTCTCTTTTAGAGTGTCAGCACACAGCGGACTACTTATTGAAGTCTGAGCTCACACTGAGTTGAAGTCACCGTGAGGAAAAATAAGTGACCACCAAAAATGTCCCCAAATTCTTGGGAATATCAAAGCAAAGTTTCAATCAAAAAAGCTAAAGCAATCTTTTGTAAACGTAGAAACTTATTAGTGAAATGGAACTTGTATCTGTCAAGTGAGCCAGCAGAACCAGTGGTATTCAGTATGTCCACCATGCACCAGAAGAGACCCTTACAGATGCTGGAAGGATTAAATCTGGAAGCCAGATCAGTAACAGAGGTGGTGAATTGAGCAGCTTTGCTATTGGATCAAGCACGCCAGACAAGGTTTAGTTCTCTAATATGCAGTTAGTGTATGCTTGAGCTATGTACTTAGTGAAAAGTCTTTGAGCTATTATTATGCCTTATAGTTGTGTAGCTCTGAACAGCTGAGCCTCTGTACTTCTCCTTTCAAGGCAGGCTGGAGGAAGCGCAACCCTGCTGCTTCCTCATGAACATAAAGTACTGCTGTCAAATTGTCTGCAACTAGCTTTCGAACTACCCTGAGGGATAACCAGGCCTCCAAAAACTCAGCAAACACATGGAAAATGCTCCTTCCTAAACTCCCCGGGAGCAGAAAGATATACCAGTGGCTTCTACAGTCTATAAACTGCAACTAGCTTGCAAGTGTCTGCTGCTTGCAGCAGCTCTCGCCGGATTCTCATTCAGGTCCTCCACTTTTTGCCTATCATCTAGACAAGCTGGAAGAAATTTGGATGCACACAGATGCCAAGGATGTCCCTTGTGAGCTGCATCCTCAGGTATGAGAAACGCCACTTAAGTCAGGGGGTTGACAGAGAGCCCAGATCTTGCTGTAATGTGATAACTCTGCCAGAGTCATCCTGCCAGGTCTATAAATCCCAGTATTTCACAAAGTAACAGTGGAATCTGAAATAAGATTCATTTCTGAAGGACAAGCTGGTGGTCTAGAGGTTTTGTTTCATTTCAGAGTGTTGCCCTAGGTTGGCTGACCACACAAGCAAGGAGCACAAGCACACACGCTGTTGATGTACCACTGCAGATGCCAAGCATTCAGTAAAGGCAGTAAATGCTAATACCAGAACAAAAGACAAGACCATTTTCATAAGTACAAGAGTCCCCCCACAGACCCAGTTTTACATGGATTATGCCTAGCACAAAACAGGCACTTTTTCACAGTAGAGACAGATTTATTCTTGGCAAAAAATTACACGGTGGGTCAGATCTCTCAGAGACATTCTGGCGTCTTCAAGAAGGGTCAAGAACCCCCCCCCCCCCCAAGACTTGCTGAGAAATAGAAATGAAAGGACTCCTCTCTCTATTCAGTAGCATAGATTCAGACATTCTGTCAAGATCTGAACACTTTTGCCATGTCTTTTCCCAACACAGCCCGGGAGTCCAAAGCATTCTTGAACATGATGGTTCATACAAATTTACCAAATTCAAGTCAGAAAGATTTTCCAGTCACGATCTACATCCCAGCCAGCCAGCAAAAATATGAAAATCTGACAACTAAAAGAAAGGGCATTACCCAGTATATTCCGCCCACATATAAACACTCTGAGAGCTGCATCAAAATTTGTTTTGTAATAATTTCTTCATGAGACAGTTGATCTTTAGTGATCTAGGAAGTTGTGGATAAACCTCAAGAACTGAGAATGTTTTTGGTGCATATTCTCATTTCTCCCCAGGGAATCTTGATCTTCAGAGGAATATTAACATGAAGTATGTAAAATATTTTGTGGACTGTTTATAACCTAATGACTCCAAATGTAACCTTAAATGCCATTCTGCAAAGAGTTAGCCATGATCAGCAATTCGAGCAGAAGGAGAACACTAGAGCCTCTCAGGCAGACCACTTCTATCGCTCTTCCTTTAGCTTTGTTCAAGCAATTTCACATAATACAGTTATCTTATACTGATATCAGCAAAACACTGCTCAATCAAGCTGACATAAAACTCATGGTTGCATTATTAACTAGTAAAATCATTCCAAGGACTTGTGTTTGGAAACGCCTGTTCACACGTACAGCCAAATCTGAAAATCCAGCTTCAGTTCTTACTTAAACATTACTTAATGGTTAAAAATAGCGTTCAACTGGAAAAGAGATTTTGAAAGAAATACTCTATGGTTCCCACTGGGTACACTTATTGTAAATCAAGTCACCTTTCTGGAAACTCAATATGTATTTGCTAAATGAAAACAAAACGTCTCTTACAGCTTCACAATTAGAATTTAAAGAGCCAGATGCTGCAGGAGTTAAGGTTTTCTTCGCAATGTTAGTTTACCCAGTTATACATCCTGAAGGCTAAAAAAAAAGGATTTAAGGAGGAAAGAGTGTTACAATCTGTGAAGTTAATATTTGTGTTAAAAATACTCATGGAAAAATCTAACTGTTTGCTTTCCAGAAGCCACTATTTGGTCTCTTCTATTTTTCAAATTAGAAGAGGCCTTTGCAGAATTATAAATAAAACACTGAAAGCTCCATGTGACTTTCCCATATGTAGTTTTTCAACAGCCAAGTGATTTCCCCTATCCCATCCCCACTGTTTGCATACCAAGGCAGTGATTGCCAAGTTTCAAGTAGAGAATTTTTAAGCCAAATTTGTAAAACCAAGATGATAAAGATTTTGTTAGCATCCTTTGATCAGAGATACACCTCATAAGAAGAGTTAACTGTGGAGGGAAGCAAGACCAAACAAAGAAAGATCGTATGTTTTGCCATCAATTTACAAGGAATGTCATTGTGTCAGTATAGAAGATGTGGGAAATGATGAGAATGCCAACATTAGCTTCTCCGAGATTTTTGAGAGCAGTATATGTAGCCATCCCACTTCTGCACATGTTCCGAGACGGAAAATACTCTTCACTCGTTGAACAAACAAGCAGACCTAACCCAAAAAGTGGAAGAGAAGAGTTAAGAGAACATCTCGGTTTTATTCCTCCAGGGCTACTGGCAGATGCAGCAAACAGGAGGATTTTCCTGTCTGCTGCTTTCCTGGTTGCCTTCATTCCCACCACAATATCCAAATATCTGAAAGCCCAATATCCAAATGGCTCGCACGCTATGCATCATATCCAAAAAACCTGTGGAGGTGACCTGAAACCAGGCCTCCAGCCTTCTGCAGGGTGGGATGCCTGGCTGCATCTACAAGGAGCAACACAACAGGTAATTCTGAGCCAAGAGGAGACAGCGGGCAAGGCTGAAGCACAGGTACTGGGACAACAGAAAGGATCCCCTGCCAGAGGAAAAAGCAGAAGACAAAGTATAGAACTGGCCTTCACCTGAACAAGCAGGGCAGCCCAACAAGGAAGACAAGAAAGTCACCTGCCACATAACATTAAGACTGCCATGTTAGACTGAATGCTCCAAAGCAGAAGTCAGAGACGTATTCTTCCCAGGACACCAAAGTACCTCTTTTCCAGTCTGAGCTGCAGCACAACATTCATTCCTACTGACCTCACTTTTCCCCTTGGATGAGGAACGCACCCACGGTACCATCTTGATCGATGCAATCACAAGAGGTTCTTCATTGCATGCAACAGTTCAGTAAAGCACATCTGGCAGCATGACAAAAGCCTGCTCAAGGACACCTTGCAATTCTCATGTTCGATTTGACCTACATCAAATCTTACTAATATATCTAAATACTCCTTTGACACCGGGAGTGGAAGAGCAGTGGCTGTGGGCTGGTGACACCTGTAGCTTCACTCCATGTGGCCCACAGTCTGTGTCATGAAAGCCTAGCACCAAGACTTATATTAAGACACTGCACACACACCAAAGGGGTTTGAAAAGCCTGCTCAACCCTTATGAAAGAAGGGGTTCTCTGGTCCTACTTACAGCCTGAAAAGCGAGGGAAAAGAGGTTCTGTCTTTATTCTTTGCAGTCTTGTTCAGCTGCGCTCGACGCCTGCATGCCTCCTAAGTTTATGGTTACTTCCTGTTGACAAATACGTTCTTCTGCAATCTATTTCATCTATTTTCAAAAAGACAGATAACACATTTTTTAACATTAGCCAGGTTCTTTGCAAGACAAATTATGGCCTTTATATAACACAGAATTGGGACTCCAAATAACCTGTGGTCCATTCCCAAACTGCACTGGACTTAGGTTTGGCAAAGTCACTGTTTTCTATTCTTTTATTTTCCATCAGCAGAATAAGAATAGAATTCGCCATATCAGAAGTGGTGTCAGTCATTAATGTTTATAGATAACATCTGTTACTTTACACTATGCAAAAGATTTGACATGTTTTTTCATGCTAGTTCAGTGTATTAATGTTTGTACATGTATTGAAAACAACCAGAATTCATACCTAAGTTAAGTAAAAGATCACAGGTTTCAGAAATGGACATCCCACGATTTAGTTATTTGCCTGTCATGAAGGAAAACCAATACAAGGTCATCCCATTTGTGAAAACTAGCAATTGTTGGATGACAACCATATTCTCTTCAGAGAATTATCAGTAAAAAAAGTGGCACCTTCCTTTGATTTATCCTGTCCGAGACCAAATATATATTTAAAAAAAAAAATCAAGATAACTATACTTTCTTTTACTCTTCCACAATAACAAGGAGACTGAAAGCATAATTTACTCTAATAATTTTCTGTAAAGGAGGATTTCATTGTTAACTATAGTAAGTAAACATCAGATTTAAATTTTCCCTTGCAACTTGCCAATGTTGTCATGACTCAGCTTTAAAAAAAAAAAAAAGGTTCCTTTGCACTTCAGTAACTTTCCTCTTTTAGTCTCCAGCAAAAAGATGGATGATAATTTAGAAAGATTCCTAGCCATGCACCGTTTCTGGCTGAAATCACAGTTACAAACCAAAAAGCAATCAGAGACTTAAAATACAGGCAGAAATTGTTAAGTGGTTGGTATTCTTTTGCTAAGTCAGAACTTGAATACTGCCTTTATAAAGTAAATCAGCATCAAGAGAGAGGCAGAAATATGCGCTCGATGCTTCTGACATACTTGATTGTAACTGAATATTCTAAGTAGGAAGTCATAAATATATTGCCAACAGTCTCTGAGATAACCAGAAAAATGGTAGCAATAAGCGGCATCAGGAATGAAAATGAATGATCTCATTTCTCCCAAAGTGCCAAGAACTCAGACCTCCACATGACTGAAGACTCCGTAAAGAGTATACACATATGAAAATGTATTTAAGACCCACAGGACTGGAATCCCCATCACAAAGTGCCACAGTGATAACTCAAGTTCTATGGGTGGTATCTTTTTTTCCTGTCTCCACACCTCACAACCCACTTTTTTTACCTCCAAATACTGAAAAAAGTCACCAGTGATCTCCCACGGCACGAGATGCGTGGGAAGCTATGCAACAGCCTTCAGGGTGGGGAAGCCAACTCAGATCCTAATTTCTCAACTCAGGAGCACTTGTACCGGCTTTCACATCTCTCTTCTTCACATCTTGACGTCTCTGCTAACAGATTCTAACAACCAGGATACCAGAATTCATACTTCAATATCTTCAACTTCTTTCCTGAAGGACTCCAGCTATTGATTCCTGATACGCTGCCAAGCTGGTCCCTGAAACAAGCCAGAGAGCACTCAGGAAACATTCAGGAAAAGGTTGGAAGTAAGAGGCGGTTGCAGGCAGATCCCAGCACGCAAGAGGTCAGCCCCTGACTGCAGGGATTTGCAAGGCTTTCCATATCCCAGCACGTCTCGAAGAGATTGCAAGGATTTCCCAACTTTAGAAAAACGATCAACAAGGAGGAACCATGAAGCTGCGAAAGCCCGTACGGCTGAACTGAACCATTTCAAGCTCTCTACAGACTGGGGAGTGTACAGTCCAATGAGTTATCATAAGTACTAGATTTTGCTCTAAACTGAAGTCCACACTTCTTGACCAGAAACCTGAGATTAGAGGTTGGATTTAGAAGTGAAGCTGTATACAAAGATCCTAACATGAATGCTAGAAGAAACAAGAAAAGAAAACCAACCAGCCAACCAACCATCATTCTTTAGAAGAGCAGCTGCCTGGAAGAATTTGAGAAGTACTTCATCCGAAAGTGTTTCAGTTGCCATTCAAAACACTCTCACATTGCATTTCCAATTCCAAAATCTCTTTCCCTTCAAAGTCTATATCCCCCTATACTTTCTTCAAAGGCTCTTGCAATTTAAAAGTCATAGGAAAGCACACCAAAAATACCAGACTTGATTAATGCATACACTTCTCTGCCAGGTGAGGTCACCTTTCTGCATTACATCTTATGCAGCAAACCACACGCTCCTCTGGGAAGATGCTACCTTTACTCCTTCTAAAGCACCATGTATGCTGACAAGCATATACAGATGTTAACACAAGTCAAACAGGATTCTCTGCTATAGAAAAACCTGGTTCTAGTCTTTATTCTCCACTCAAACCCACAATTCTGAATATCAAATGCTCTGTTCTTAGTTTAAGCAACTAAACATAAATCCTGATGAAAGTCGTTAGGAGTATAAAAATGCCCATTAGCACTTTGGACTAGATTTGAACTGGTCACCTAATGATGTGACACTCAATAGTTCTTTAACTATCTGTGATCACAGAGATTTGCATCAGCAAATACTTAAATCCCAGGAGAAGATACTTCCTGGGAAGCAAAAAATGTCAGATAAATGAAATCTTCAGAAATAAAAGATTCTAGATTTGTGCAATTTTAACAAGCAAGAAAATACAAAGAACAGTCACCAGATTCCTATGAGTTTCTGGAAGATCCTTATATTACAAGTACACAACACACAACTTTGCACCAAAAGTCAGTACTTGCAAAGCTCAGCATTCACTACTAGGCTGAGGTAAACACAACAAGTCCAAAGAGTCTCCCTCATGGCTTTAGAAATGCACTAAAAATCAAGATACATTTTGTCTTGAAATGCACAAATAATTCCACTTTGAGTCAATGTATTAAAAACTAAGATTTTCACAATCTGTTCAACTGCATCATACCAAATATGCAGAGCCTGGCATCGTAACACCTACCCTACCAGAACTATTCAGGGTCTTTGTAATCCATGAACCTTGCATCAATATCCTGGTGCTATGCCTGCGGAGGTAGGTGCAAGTCCCAATGAGGCAAGCAGATGTTTCTCACCCGGTTTCAAAGAGGCATCAGCTGAAAGTTTCCTCTTGAAGTGAAGCATCCTCTAATATTTTATTAGGTTGTAAAAATTTCACAATGGTACATCTGCCGATGAGGCAGATAGAGCCAAAAGCACAGTTAACAATTCCCATCTGAGGGTAGATCCTGTTCAGCATTTTTAAAGAAGTACTGCATATGCACAGGTGCTCCATTTCATTGGAGAGTCTCCACACAGAAATCTCCTGATCAATAGCAATACCTTTAATCTCCCTGATGAAAAATAATACTCCCTTGAATAGCCATCAGTCCCTCTCCCTGCACACATAAGTAAACTCAACCACAACTGTGACCAATCCTACCAAAAGGATCTCGAGAAAAAGCATCCGTACAAACAGCTATCTGCCTGCCTGGGGGACGCGAGTCCTTTTGTTGGATTTGTTTTGAAGCTACAGATGTATTTCAGATGCCCTACGCTCAAACACCCCAAACATACCAGCCAAAAATCTTATGCCATCCACATGAAGACAGTCACGTTCTCCAGTCTGCATCCAAGAGGTGTGCAATTTAGGGCTTGTCAAGAAAAGTTGCTTATCATAGTTAATTTTAACAATATCATACATGGCATTAAAATAGCTTCAAGAAAGGAAAGAAAGAGGTAACATAAATTACAAAGGCAGGTTATAAGTCTTCCAAAAGCATCCGAAAAAATCACAGTAAAAGCTTGTAAGGGTAAGCAACCTGGTTTCATAAACATGCTTCTGATTAACCCTTTTGGAGCTTCAAAAAGATACAATCTCTGTTGTTGCTAAGCTTGTCTGCCAGAGCTTGCCAAGGAAAGCATGAGCAAGCAGCTTCAAAGGCTGAATGACGTACCTATAGCAGTAAACCCTAATCCTCGCTGTGGAAACCACGCAACTGAACTTAGTCATAGAAAATGGGATTATAAATTCTAAAACAAAACAAGGGGTTGAAGGAATTAGCAGTTATCCCAAGATCATGTTGAAAATATTGAACAACTTAAATAACAACTGTTGTCAGGGTTGATAAAGAGGAGAGTAAAACGAACATCTTGCACAGGAAACCTTTAGCGGATGGGGGTAGGAACAGGGTATTCGGGTCAGCCTAAAACCTTACGCACTGACCCTGGATGGTGGCTTGGCAAAGAGTGGAGATGCCAGAGAGCACCCCAGCCATCACTTCTAGAAATTCAAGTCCACGGACCCCGAGCAAAAGTTTTCTGTGATTTGACCATAGGAAACATGGCATGGATTGAAGCAGATGGTGCTTTGACTATCAGAGTGATGGCTCATGTGCCACGTGCGGGGGCAGAGGGAGAGTCTCTGGGAAGCAGTTTGGGAAGCACGGCATTATTCTTTCCACAGTTCATAATGTCATGCAAAACACACATATACAAGAATGTTGCAACTGCTCAAGTGACCGTCTTCGCTAGCATCATATAAAACTCATGGCAGAAATGCAGAGGTCAGGATTTCTGAGGCAATTCTCCAAGGATACACAGTTAATGTGACTTTCTGAAGTTCCCCACATTTCTTGCACTGTAACTTCCTGGACAACAGCATCACATATTTTCCAATGACCAGACCTAACCCAAATTACATGTTTACACAACCCACGTGAAACACAGGTTTTGATGAATGTGTGTTTTCATTTTAGGACAAGAGCTGATTTTCCAACTCAAGACAATCTTTCAAAAATAAACCATGCCTGCACGTAGGGTCAGGATGCCTAGAGAGATCCTAAACCAACAATTAGTTTAAGGGAGCTTCCCTGGCCTTCTCACTGCCAAAAAGCTTCATTAGCAAGTACCAAGTATTCAACTCCTGATCACTTCAACAGATAAAATAAAGAGAACACAAAGACTTGCATCAGGAAAAGGAAGGTGGTGGCAGGAACAAAGGGGACAAGCAAGGAGAGAAAAGAATACCTTGAGGAAAAAAAGGCAGACTGTCATGATCTAAGTACTGATGAAATCTACTCCCAATCAATATGGAATGTGACCATAAGGCACAAGCCCACAGTCCGATGACAGAGAGCATATTCTCCCTTTGATCTTTCTCCGGTGTCAATGGAAACCCACTGGGGCTTGAAGAGATATCAAGTCTTTGAGAGATGAATATCTAACCTAGCACACAGACCATGAATGGAAGTAGAAGTGAGTTTCCACCACTCCTCCCCAGGCCCAGGACTATCACTTCCATTTAATGAAGCCTGAGTGGTCAGATTTCAGTGACCTCCCTCTACTTTCCCTCTGCCCAGACATCAGGCTCTTCTTTCCTTTAGAAGAACCTCCACACCTCCCTCTCACCAAAATGAAAAGGAAACAGGACAAGATAGAGACTAGGTGCCACAGCTTACATACAGTTCTTCATGCCGAGCAGTACAGCACAGGGCTGTCCAAATTCATGGCAGGAGCAGAATGGCTGCGTTATCTTTCATTTATCATTGACACTGCCATGCAAGTCTTTTCTCTGTTGCAGCCTCACAGATTCCAGCACAGCCCTGCAGAAGAGTGACCTTGCAGCAACAACCGACCGTACAGTATTACCAGGTAGTTCCCAAACCAAAGTTTGCGGCAGTTTTGAGTGGAGATGACTGGAAACTGCTTATCTAGTCTCTGTAGGGAAAGCACAAAGACACTCGAGGATCACCCTGTAGAGCCCCTCCAAAACCTCAAAGGTAACCAGACCTGCTTATGGACCCAGAGAAACTACAAAGATTCAGCTTCCACCAGCAGCAGTATCCTGATCAACTAGCAGAACCTCTTTGCTATACTTGGACAAAAAATTAAAAGAAAGGGAAGTTAGGGTATTTCACACTCTGCTCAGTCTCTTGAAAGCAAAGAGGGGATTTTTTTGTTTAAGTACTTGCTTAGAAGTTCAGGGGAAAAAAACCTCTTAGCTGTCCTTCTGTATTTAGGCAGAGACTTTTTCAGTATTTCCAGTGTTGCGAAATGGAAGACAGAAGAAAACAAATCTACTTTGACTACACAGAAGAACCAACCAGAAAAAAAAGCCACAAAAGCTTGTATAAATACATGCATGTCCCTAAAAACAGATGCACCTATCAAAGCATTTTTTAAAGTTTGCCCAAGTTGAGAGTCTAACTGAACTCTCTGTACTTGCTGTTAAGAACAATTTTACTCAAAGTAATAACCAGGATTCAAACCAAGTAAGAAATAATGAACTTGGGTTTAATTGGTTTGCGAGAAACCCAATTTGCAAATGCTACCCTTAGCCAGCTATTGAATATACAAGTTGATAGGGCCCAGAAGGCACCGTGATGAGTGACTTAAGTGGAGGCACCCTACACCCACCAACATTCCTGCTGAATGAATGTGAAATCTGCAAGAATTGCTTTTATTTATCTTACTAAAAGCGTTTCTTGGAAGGGCTGGAAAAATTTATTTCAGATGGATTTTTCAGCTGAGAACAAAGTTGTATTTATTATAATTATGCACTCTCCAGTGTGGCCTGCCTTGCTGAGAAAGAACATTAAATTCAGCTGCGCACGAACTCACAGAAGTGACCTTTTGAATGAAAATGCTGCAGCAAGAGACTTGCGGAGCATTCTCACTAAATAATAACCTACTGTCTGAGACTTGCAGATTAGTGCTCAGACCACTGATTTCAGCTGCTACTTACAGAGGCACAAGTCCACATGAGGTCAATCAGCTGAGAATAAATCGTGTTTGCTGCAGACTACAATATGGAGAACTGTACTTGGGAAACTATTCATAGTCTCCAGTCCAGTATGGTTTTAAGAACTTTTATTAACCATCATGTAGCAGCATAACCTTGCAAGGCACTTTAAGGAGGTCTTTTCTGCATAACACCCACTATCTCATTTAAATAAGAGGATCAAAGGTGTTATTGACACAAACTGAACAAGCTCTCACTTTAATGAGAGCTACAAATGCAACGATGAACACCTACCACCCACACAAAAGCACCCTGCTCCCTCTTTGCAGAAGAACATGAGGATCTTCTGAAAGGCTTCTGTTGTATGGAAAGCCCAAGCACTTGGGGACAGAGGCAGGTTAGCACTAAAGAACTGGGAAGTCAAACTAGAGGATTCATTTCATCACTTAAATGAAAGGTGCAATGTAAAATAGCAAGAGATGCAAGACATGCTTGTTTGGAAATGGAGGATGTCTCTCTCGTGTGCAAATATAAAACGTCCTCATTAGACACATCAGATCATCTTACTCTTTGCAGAAAGGTTAGGTATTATAAAAAGTATCCCATCTTGTACAGAACTTAAAACAGATGTCTGAGCCTTCCCAGCAGCTGGGTTGCCGGGTAGTCAAATTCCCTGCTGCCAAAGAAAGCAAGGCAAGCTTGTGTGCTGACGTCCACATCACAGGGGCACTTGGAAGCCACTCACTCTGCCTGCCCAGCCCAACACCATCCCGGAATGGACAGGACCTGCTGGTAACCTGGTCCGGGCTCCCTCTCCCCTTCACTCTCCAAGGTGTGCACAGCAGGCTCTCATGGTTCATGGCTACCCAAAGATTTTGGTATGCAGTTCAAAGGTCTAGAAAAGCGACTACCCTGTTCTAAGCATCTGAGGATTTTTCAAGCCAAAATGCAGCTATCAAAACAGTTTGCGCTGCCAGTTTGGGTTCTGTACTCCCTTTTCAGATTCTGTGTTTGCATTTCAGCAAGCTCGCTCTCATCTCACAGCTCTGCTCGCTGAACCTGCTGGGTTAGTCCCAAGTCTGCATCTCTGCGTGCTGTTGCCTCCAAGGGGAAATACGATACAAGAAATTCAACTTCTTGACTTCACTACAGAACCAATTAACAGAGCTGAGAAGAAGGAAGAGCTTTCACTTGGACTACTCGTTTTCTATGCAGTAAACATAGCACATGCAATTTGTGCGGTGCACAAAAGCTTGATCCTCATGTGTCTTCCCATGTTGATTATTTACAATAATGCTTTCCAGACAAATAGAACAACAGTCCCCACTCAAGTACAGAAGAAGCCAAGAACAATAAAACTGTATCTCAACAATTAGGTAACGTTTGACCATAGTACTTGAGGGCATTGAAAACCTTTGGACCGAAACCTTGCAGAAGAGAACCAGGAATTTCTTGGTTAACAATTAATATTTTAGACCTGAAGACTCTCATCCAGACCTCCAGCTGAAGAGGAAAATTACACAGTATTTATACACCTGGTACCACACAATCTCCCAGTATTTTGATGCAAAAAAAACCACAGTTCAAAGTACATTCACCATTTTAATGTCCCCAGTTTAGAGGAGAAATGTGAAATTACTTTCTTACTATCATGTGGTAAGCCAGGATCAGAACTGAAGAGTTCTTGCAAAAAGTACTCGTGTGTCAAAGGAAGGACTCAGGAGCACACATGGCTTTAAAAAAAAAAAAAAATATTTTTTATAATATTTATAAATTCACCCTCAAAAAACCCTGCAACAACAACTAAACCCAAGGAATTTCCTTAGAAAACTGGGGTTTTTCCATCATTTACCTTTGCACTAATCCTTCGGGTTAAGTAAACTATCAAGACACTTAACCCTCAAGAGCCCTCACCACTGTAGAATATACAAGATGCCTGCTGTCAGGACAGGGAAAAAGCCAACAAACACATAAGAGTGTAAGACCAGTAAATGAACAAGTTAATGGGTTGAACCAGATAAGAGCAGTATCTTTAAAGCCTATTTCTTTAATTAAAGACATTAGTTAAAAGCATAAACAAGTTTTACCTTGCACCCTGTCCTGAAGGAAAGGAAAGTGCCTTCAGAAGAACTGTTGGCAGGCAGTGCCTGTGCGAGAGAAGAGCTAGTGATAAAAAGAGTGCTCATAGCAAGGATACAAATACACAAAATCTAGGGTCATTCATTTAAGAGTCTGTCCCAACTTGTAAAATGCCACTAGAACTTAAGGTTCCCAGATTTGTAAAATTAACTTTTTCTGTATTAACAGCATGGTAATGGCTACATCAACAGCAGCACTTCACCCAGCCTTCAGATTATACTCATGCAAGGCACACAGTTTCATGGACACAAATATACTCTCCATTTGCTTGGTTCCAGAAGATCAAGATGCAAGTGGCACAGCACCCAGCCAGACCACTATGAACATCTTGTCTAGTGCTGTTTTCCTCCCCTGCAGATCTCTGCGTTCTCAAGCCAAAGCCAAAATGTTCACTGCTTAGATACACAAATTTAGTCCCGTTTTATTAGGACACACTGAATACATTTAAGCCCTTGGTCGCACTTCTAAAATCTTTTAGAGTAGGATCATAGCAAGAAGAGTTTTGGTTACACACTGCTAGATAACATGACACAAAGTTTATCTGCTCTGTTAAAGGTTGTGGGAAAAAAAAGGGTATTTGTCTGGACTTCAGCCAAGCGAGGAATTCACCAAGCCCTTACACTTCGTATCAGCCTGAAGTTACGTGCCAGCAAAGGTGAAACAAGGCAACAAGATTTGTCTGTTCCCTTAATCTAAAGTTTTCCTGGCACAATGCTTCTCAATAAATACATAGCATGCTGAAAATAAAGGAGGACTGCTTCTTTAGCTAGTCCATCTAGAGAAAGCAGACTACAGGTTTCAGAATGGAAAACAATACTATGAAGACCAACATCACTCCAGACTTCCTGAATTCATCTTTTAATGCCAGGATGATCCTCGGACTTTGCAGTCAAGGGATGGGCCTAAGAGCACAAAATGGGTCCGAGGAGAGGAAAACTCCTGACTCTTGTTTCCACAGCCTAACTGCTCTCTGGTGGTTTAGTATGATCCCATACTCCGGGAAGTACGGAGATACAAGGACAGAGCAGAAAAGCAAGAAACTCGGTAAAACAATGAGCCACAAACATGAGAGCGATATTTAATAATAAAGTATGTGAGATGCAAAAATTTCCTAATAAGATGGGTAGGAAAAAGGAGCAAAACAATGAGACGAAGAGAAAACAATACAGCTAGGAAAAGGAAAGGAAAATAAATTAAGAGCTCTTATTTTTGACACTGCAATTTAAGACAGGCTTTGTCGGAGTCCAAGTGCTAAGTGTCAGTAAATGGAGACAATCAGCAATGACAGATGTCTGCAAGCCTGTTTTATCCAAGCTTCAGATCACAGGAGACTGGAAAGTCAAATGCAAGCTGTTTGTGAAGTTTGCTTCTTCTAAAAAGACAGAAGTCAAAACGACAAGGTAATTTGAAGACAACACAATACACGCGCAACCCTCCTCATCCTCCTCTTCAGTATTCACTGTTTGAAAAGCAGTCTGCAAACGAACAAATGAGACAGCCTGTAAGAAAAGGAGGAATTCATCACAGCGACCCAGACATGAGTCATGACCTTCACATGCATTCAGGTAGCTGCATTAAATGCTTTTCAAGCACAGAGTAAAGGTCTTTCAGATCGCATCTGAAGAAAAGTCTTTCCTCCCCCCCCCCGGAAGGGGGGTGCACTTTTGGTAATTTTCCTGATACAATTACAATTGATACACAGGATGAGATGAAGTCAGGCCAGTATCATGGCCTTGAAGATACGCTGCCTTCTTAAAAGGTTTTGTCCAGTCTTTACAACACCCTGTACAATGCCCGCCACCTCCTCCAACCCTTCTCCCACCTCCTGGCTCAGACTGACCCTAGCCACTGTTTAACCCTTTCATTCCACACAAGTCACTCCCAGTTCTTGTTTAGCTCAACCAGGGAGCTCTAAAAGGTGCTTTTGCAGCAGGTTGCTAGCTCCGTGGGACCGATTTTCTGCCTACAACCAGTGGGATGGCTGTCACAGGGGATATTTTATGCAATGGAACGGCATGATCTTCTGCTGGAGGCAGAAGACGTGCAACTCCCGTGGCTTCCTGTTGGCCATCATCCACCACCGGGGATTTGAAGAGGATCCCACATAGAGAAAGAGGGGTTTTTTTTTTTAAAAAAAAAAAAAAAAAAAAAAAAAGCAGCAGCAACTACTGATACAGTATTAACAATAAAAAGCTTATTACAAAGAGTCAGGAATACAGAGCTTGGCAAGGGCGAGTATTTCTGCATATTTTGCACTCTTTCCGTATCAGGCTTCTGGTGTGGCTGCCACAATTACACCATTGTTTGACTGACAGCATTATGCCAGACTGTCTTGATTATGAGCTCCAGTTCCATATTAAGTAAAAAAAAGTCTCTTGTGGACAACAGTACTTGACCTGCTGGTCATATCTGTGTGCTAGGACACGAGAGAAGAGAGTGAATCAGTTCTGCTCACTAAAAAGCCTCTGCACCGTCTGCTGGCATGCCATTAATGTTCAAGGTTCCTCCTCACTTCCAACAGGCAATGCACAACACCTTTTACACAGGAAAAGCTCAAGATGGCTGGTGAGATTCCTGGCAAAACACATTCTTCATAACTGTTTCTACACCTTATATGCGTTTTCCCCTTCAATTTGCTGTTCAGCCAGCAGGAGACAAAAAAGAAAAATAAAAGTAGTTCTGTAACCACTGGAGCTCTGTAAAGCTGACCTCCCATCAATTTGTTCCGCAAGGCTGATTGACTTTGCAGGCTAGCAAACCGTGAGCTCCAATTGAAGCTTTTCCAAAAGCTAGGACATATATCAAGTCAGTCAATCATGGACTCACAAATTTCCCAGTGTTTAATAAGCTCGCAACTGTAACTTCTCACTCGGTGATGCTTCCCTGTTTTTAAGGTCTCTCTGTGCCTATCCGTTTTCAGGAATTCTGTTGAAATCTTATGCCTTTGAGGTCTCTTCCTATCAAATTTCGTTCAAGCTGGCCACTGACTTAAAAAATAATTAATGGGGAGAGAGACACTGATAACTGCAGAAAGCTCACCTCCTTCTGTGAACTATCTTCTTTGCATCAACAAAATCCGTTTTCCTGGGTAAAGTCACTCTCTGTCTCACCCCAGGACTTTTGGCAAATCAGTATCTTGACAGGCTCCCTCAGCCTCAAGTAGAGCCAAGATACAGTTAGTTTTTGCTTTGATCACAATCACTCCCAGATCTCAAAAAATTGTGGACCTCTGCTCTTGAGTTGCATCTGAAATTTCTGTCACTGCCTTGTGCACACCAGAACCAGAGATGAAATAAAAACATATCACCACTAGAAGTAACAAACTTCCACCTCATAGTAATGCAGAAGATTAAAGAGGCAAGAAGAAGGGAGAATCCTTTTCTTTACTGCTAGCAGATCTTTCCTTTCTTTAGGCGAACTCTTTCCTCTGCTAGTCTTAAGGACTGCACTTAGGATCCTGAGATCTTGAACCCCCATGAGAAAAGGAATGGTCCCTGTTCTCCCATCTTCCCTAAACCTAGTACCGTACGGCTTGTCAGTACTGGTCACTGCTCGCCATACCCACCTACACCTCCGCAACCCATTATCAGCAAGAGGCCAGCAGCATTTTAAATGAAAAAAGCTCTGTCCCCTGATGCACTGGGAATTTCTTCCATGCTCAAACGGTCACTTGCTAGCAAGCTGCCAATGCACTGTCAGTGGTTGGATTTGTTTTACAATATACTCGCGTAAAAGTGCTTGGGAAGGAGGAGTCAGGAAACTGAATCTAAATCTCCTACACAACCCAGCTCTCACATCCTTTTTTCTCTTGCTGGTTTGGACCAACCTCGGGTGACACTGGGTGGATGGATACTGGCTCAGTGGGAGAGGCCTCCAAACCAGCAGCACCACAAGCTGCCTCCACACAAAATAAAGTCTCTCCTTTCTATTTGCAGGTGTTGTTTGGGGCACAGCATGCCAGGAAGCACTGGCCACACTGGCATTAAATGATTCGGTCTGCTGCATCAGTCTGCCAGCATCACCTCAGTTTGCACCCAGCAAGCACCCTCAGGCAAAGCGCTCCATTACAGTTTCACAAGCCATTGCAGAGACTATAGCGGTCATCTAAAAATAATACTGAGGGCAGTGATCCCACTGATTATCACATCACTAGAGAAGAATCAAGATTCTCTGTTGTCCAAGCAGATAAACAGCAGGTCTCTGCAGCACCTTGAGCCTTCCTCTGCAGTCAAATAGTATCTGCCAAATCACGGAAAAGCATCGTTTGTGACTGCCACACCAACATGCTTCTTGTCACAGGCAAGGTACAGGCATGCAATTCCTGCTTGGCAAGCCTGTTCTCTTCAGCCAGCTGTTATTTCAGGTGTGTTTGTTATCTGCACTGTTCACAAGCTCAGCCATGCAGGCAGTCGACAGTCAGAGCTCCGCTGCCACAGCACCCAGGTGTTGGCATCTCAAAACCTGTCTTCTTAGCTGTGGGTTTTCTAATCACACAAGACAGCAGGGGGAAGGAGGAACCTGACTTCTCCATCAGCATCTCTCCATGAAGTCATCCAGGAGTACCATCCCACACTCCTGCTCGCTTTCTTCCAACTCAGAAGCACAGACCAAAACCTGGCACAATCAGGTTGTCCTGCAACGTGTAATGAGCATCTCTGCCCTGCCATAACTAATGGCCCTTCCGAGACTGTCACCGGCCCTGCCTCAGAGACTGCTTTTGAGACATCTCTGACATGCCAAGTCCTTTCCCCCATGTTACAAAAACAGCAGCACCACCCTGGCAGGAGCAGCTTGCCCGGTCATCTGGTATTCATGAACCCCCTGAAATAAACGCAAGACAGGAGCGTGTACAGCCATAAAGTCACTGGTTAAATGGATTAATAAGCTGAGATTCCTATGCAGCTAACCGGAAAGGGCAAATTCTTACCCTGCACCCTGTAAAACAGGGCAGCTCAGATTAGAGGACCATCCCCAAACCCAGTACCAAATATGCATGTTGTTAGGAGACAGAACAGAAGGCCACATGTAGCTCAGCGTTACTAAAACTGCAGGACATGCCTGACAAGGAGATGTTTGCATAGGCACAGCCACAACCAAAGGGCACAGCACAGACAACCCTGGATGGAGAAGGCGGCCAGAAGACCACTAGACCATCATTAGCTTTTTGCCACAAGCTAACGTCTGTTCAATCCTGCCAGTCCTCCCAATATGACTTAAAGGGGAAAAAAAGGCAAAAAGAAAAGGTGGGCGGTTTGCATTTACTAAATATACTGCCCGTTACCTCAAAGGATGTCCATGTATTTTCAGATTACAAAGAAACACAAACTGTTACCTACATTAATGCCTTTCTAATACCACAGAAAGAAAGACAAAGGTGAACTTCAGCATAACAGTGTGTTAATACGGCTGACAGAGCTATATAAAAGAGCACAGTTCCCACTTTTGCCAGCAGAAAAGTGACTGCTGAAGATGCTTAGGGGAGCAGCACTTCTAGGAATCAAAGTGAGGGGTCGATGGGTGTTTTAGCCAAGGTTGAGTAACTGCTGTTGAAATGTGGCCAAACATTGAGCGCATCCATCCCTCTGACTCACTAGAGGGGCTGGTGGCAGTATCACCACTTTGGGCAGGATCTCTGCTGTCCAGCAGCAGCCGCCCAGCAGCACTGCACCCAGCAGAGCCACCGCTCGGGGACAGTCAGTACTGGATGCTGCTGCTAGCCAGATGAGGCTGACCTGGCCCGACCCTGGAAAAATCCTCAACCATATCGAAACAACTCTGGCAGATGAAACTTCCCAAGTTCCCCCACAGCACAGCACAACTCCTCAAAAGCTGCCCGAGTTTATTCTTAAGGTAGTGTTATATTTTTGTTTATTAATATTTGGAGGGTGGCAGGGAAATTCTCAGAAAGACAATGACAGGTCCCAGTCACAGAGCTGCTTTGACTATCCTGAAGAAAACTGCCACACTCCTCCCCAGGATGCATCGGACACTTTCAAGACCAAGCTTTCCATATGCTGCACAGCTGCAGAGATGCAAGGAGAAATTCTTACAGCATTGTATGTAATTGTGAGGGCAACTCACAAACAAAAAAATTTTAATCAGCGGGAAAGCATGCTATACAGATGAGACACCAGAGTTCACGGTGGTATAATCATCACGGTACGAGCAGTCCTTAATCCAATCTGCACAGTTATTTAGAGGTTCCTGTTCTGAGCAAGTACAGGGCGTACTTTGATCTCTGCTGCCTCCTGCCAAAACTGTGGAAATTAGCAAGCCAAAAACCAAGAGTCACAAAGATGTCATGGCAGACAAAATATATCCTACAGTGATACAAGCAGCTCTCCTCCTGAAGGACCCTGATGCATTTCAGGAGACATAGAAGTGCAGTTGCAACTAGTTACCTTTACCTTAATCAAAAAAGTTGTCTTAAATTTACATGGATGAGGAGATAAGCCTCTCTTACATGAGGATAATTGAAACTTTGCTCTTCAGTTCACAAACTACCTGAAGTGATGCTCTGAAAGGGCCCAAATGAAGCCAAACTCTTGGATGAAGCATGGTACTCCGTATTTATGCAACCAGAGCTGTGGTCACAGCTAGAGCACAGCCTTGGACAGAAACTCTGTGTGAGGGGGGTGTTAGCCACAGCGACAGTCATGCTGAGTTCTTCCTTAAAGCAAGGATCCGTCCTCTTTGTCACGTACGATGAATCATCCCTCAAGTCACAGTACTTCAAGCAAACTCTTTAATTTGGGATTAAATCAGTCTTTAAGGAGAGCATGCTTCTGTCAGATTTTGGCTCAAAACCACCTTATTAGAGAAAGACGGATTCCACAGACTTGTCACATAGTTAACATTCACTTAAATCTCTTGTTTTTAAAGAAAACAACAGTTGAGAAAACTATGTGATAATTAAGCTGCAGGAGCGGGAAGCAGACAGATAGTTAAGGCGGTCAAATAACTTTTACTCTGCCCTGTGGAGACAAACTACAATAGAAAAATGATTAATGTTCGAAGTTCTTCATTACAAATTTGATCAAGTTCATTTTAAAATATATTAATTTCTTATCTTCTCACTTCCTTCTCCCTCAAACTAAGAGGGAAACTCCCAGCTAAGGTGTGCAGTTAAGGCTATACATCTACAGTCACAAGTGAACATGGCTAGATTTCTTCTTCCTGTGACATTTATCCTGATTTTATTAAATAATTGCAATATTTCTGCCCATAATCTACTGATAAATGCTTCAACTCCAGTTAACAGAGTTTTATGCTCTGATTACAAGTGAAACTGCGATGAATAGTCATGGAGACGGTTAAACAACTTGAAGTCAGGATGGCCATGAGCTAATTATCTTCATTCTCCATCCACCACCCCAAACAAGTCTTAGTTAAAAGAAAGGTCTTTGAAGATCCTAGGCAGCCGGGACTTATTTTAACCTGAAAAAATCAGACCCTCCTGCAGAGTACAGCATGTTCTCGGAATGTTTGTTCAGTGCGGCTAGGCAGTACAGCTCCACCTCCTGAATTATTTAGAGGACACACTTCCTGCAGCACCTCCCAGCCTTAGACCACCAGGTCTGCGGGACAGTTTTTACAGGCAAGGAGGCATGGACCCTGAACAACAAGGTCTCCCTGACAGCAGAAGCAAGCAGTGCATGGCAGATGTCTGCAAGGTAGATGGAAGTAGGCAGCAGTCACAAGAGGCAGCAAAGGCAGCAACAATCTGGAGAGGACAAGAGGCAAATGCTGTCAGGGCTTCAGCTAGAAACGCAGGAACCCTTGGTGCAGAGATCTTCCAGGTCCAACACTGTCCCATTGCAGCTCTTCTCTACAAGCCTGTCAGCTCTGAGGATATCAGGCTCTAAGGCAACGCCAAAGCAGACAAAGTTTTGTTACTTGCTCATTTTCAAGATCCTACATTACCACTGTCATTTTTGAGTGGGTAGCTGTCAATCGCTAGTATGCAGTGAGATAATACCAGCCTTTTGACAGACAGAGTCTACATTTAAGATCTAAAATAAACCGTGAGAGTTTTATATAGACAAACTATGAAAAGA
This sequence comes from Fregata magnificens, assembly GCA_013389945.1. Taxonomy (NCBI): domain Eukaryota; kingdom Metazoa; phylum Chordata; class Aves; order Suliformes; family Fregatidae; genus Fregata; species Fregata magnificens. The sequence goes on along the minus strand of WAAD01040445.1, from coordinate 7,986 downwards.
AAATGAGTAAAAGATGCATCCGTATCTAAGCGCTCTAAAGAAAACATAGGCTGCCAAAGCTCTTCTCCCCGACTCTCACGTATTGTACCACTCAAGACTTATTATTTTAGGATTATTTCTGGTGCGCTGACTGGGGAGGATATCCACAAGTCATGTATGCAACTATTCCACAAGCAACCTTGCTGTATGATTGCTTCCACGCCCTTCTCCTTTTTCCTTTCCTCCTTTTCTACTTCCTATTCCTTTCTTCTACCAGCTCCTTGACTAATGTATAAGCTGTACAAGGCAGGGAGCGTCTTTCACAGTCTTCAAAGCCAGTATGGTATTTTTATTAGCATGTATAGGGTTGAAGACTTTCACAGCTTCTGTACAGGTAATCCTACCACCTGATCACTGCTCACAGCCGGACCGCAACAACCAGAGAGCAAAACGGACCTGAGATGTGCTTATATATGCTTAGTTTATGTACCTCGGCTTGCAGATGAAACGGAGCAAGCACTAGGACTTCCATCTGTTAAAGGCAGTTGAGACAACATGGAAAACACACAGTTCAACACAATCCTGCACCCGGCTCCCTAGGGCAGCGACGGCCAAACCTTAGCCTTGGTGCGGCTGAAGAAAATTTGGGATGGCGCTACCAACAGGGAATTACACAGCTTTTAAAGTAGATCTGCTGCTCTCAGCACCCTGAAAAGAAGAAGGAAATTCAAAAGGGGGATAACATCTGTAGGTATAGACAAACTCCTCACCTCCTACTCCTGCAGAAGCATTGGGAAGTATTTCAATGGACCCCTTCCAGAAGGGATACTCCCCATCTGCACCCCCGTGACATTAAGCTCCGTGCAACCCACAGCATCTGTGACCTGCAGTCAGAGATCAGCACCTCACTGGCTCAGACCTTCAACAAATGCAAACTACAATTTGCACCTTATAAGTAATACACCACATCAAATCAGAAGTCATCATATTTGATCTATGTTCTACATAGGATGAAAAAGACATCTTGACTCCACGAACAATAAGATCCAGGTCGCGCACAGGTTGCTTGGCCTAGGACAGTCCTCTCCGAGTGACACTGAGCATACAGATCAAGGTGGGAGAGGTTTACAGGCACCTGCACCGGGGGACCCAAGAACATCACTGGAGATCTGAACAGTACACACTGCAGCATAGACGGGAAACAAAGAGGTGAAGAAGAGAGAATCAAGTTCATTAAAACCCTTTCCAGGCATGAAGAAGGTAGTAAGTGAGTGGTCCGAGCCTACAAAGACAAGGCCTCGTTCCCCTGATCCCAGTTGAAACACGCTCCCTCTTCCTTCCCGCTGTGCAGAGGCTTGCGCGGAACCTCCCCACCACAGTTCCTGCCACGGGAAGACCAGCCCACCTGGCCTGCACAGCACCACACAAGTCCCATTTCCCTGCCGACCCAGGTCCTCTGGCCAGCTGCCCCACGGCCACCCTTCAGCTTATCCCAAACCTCCTCCGGCCCCATCCCCTCACAGGCCACCTTCTTCCCTGTCGCCACCCCCAAAAGACACATGCACCTCCATCCACCGGCTCCCGCGCACCTGCCAGCTCAAGCCTGCTGCCCTCGCTATGGCCATCTTTCTCATCATCTCCAGTCAACCACCACCGAACACCTTTCTTCCACGTCCTGCAGCCACCCTGCTGCACAAAGCACCTCCAAGAGGCACTGCCACCCGTACCTCGGTCCCTACACCACCTCTCCATCGCCACGACGCACGAGCACCCCCAAACTCAAGTCTCTGCATCTCCTCCAGCCTCACTTAAGCCAAGGGGGCTCCCCAAACCTTAGGCGGGCCCCCAAAAGCCTCCTCCCCCAGCCCCAAGACCCCCAGGCACCCCGTGCACGCTCCCGCCCCTNNNNCCCCGCCTCCCCGGCCCGACTGCGGTCCGGGACGGGAGCCGAGGGGGCACCCCGCTCCCCGACCCGCCCCAGCCGGTCGCCTACTGGGCGGACGGCGCGCTGCCTGGTCCGCCATTGGCTTAGCGCGCTATCGCTGAGGGCAGAACCGGGAGGGGCGGGGTCTGCGCTCAGGGAGCTGCCATCTTGAGTGTGGCGCACCGGGGAGGGAGCCTGGAGCGGGGCGAGGGCTGCCATATTGTGGGTGGCGGAACTGGCTGGAGAGGGGTGTGAGGGGCTGCCCCTTGGTCCTGCACCCCCAGTGCAACGCACCCCCGGGGACAGAACGGGGCACTGCAAAAAGGGGGGTGCACAAGCACCCTCTGGCCCGCTGCAGCCTCCCTGACACCCCAATGGCAGCCAGGCACTCATCCCCTACTCACCTGGTCACAGCCGGTTACTGTGATCCCCGCTCGGCCTCCTCCCCAGTGCACCCACAGAGCCCCAAACCCAAACAGCCCGCCCAGACCTGGGGCACACCGGGGACCTTGATACAGAGAGGGTGCTAAAATGGCAGCAGCGGCATGGGGCTGGACTTGAGGCACCCAGCGGGCAGCCACGTGTTGGTGCCAGCCCCATCGGGAGATGGGAGCAGCGTGGAGAAGAGGATCTCCCACCATGGCCAGATCCCAGCTTGTTCCCACACACTGGTCCCTCGCCCGGCCTTGCACCCCTGGGAGAAGTCGGGGCACCGGCACTCGGGGTTAATTCACAGCTTGGGGGAGATGGCCCGTGTTTCTGGGGTAGGGGCAGAGGCTTTCTACACCACCACTCCCAGCGTGCCAGACAGCCTCCGTGCTGGATTGGCATGACGAGGTTTATCAGATGCTCAGATAACACGTTAAGAAAAGCCAGAAAAAAATAATTGACTTGGCAGCTTATCTCCTACCCTGGCATTTTTCAATCAGGGCAGTACTTGGGGCACACCTAACCCCGCTGGATCAGCTCGCCCACCTGCTGCTGGCGTGGGCCGGCAGGTGTTAACCCATTGCATGTGCACCCTGCTTGCTCCTGTCTAGGCAGCCAGTTCACCAGCCTGCACCAGCCTTTGGGCAAGGAGCAGTGAGCCAAGCCTGCCTGCTGGGCTGCTGATGCCTCAGAGGAGACCCCCAGCCTCCCATGCCTCCCCGGCCCCTCCCCAGGCTCTGCTGCAGCCCAACATGACATCTTTGGTCTGGTTATCATTTGAAGGGAGGTTGTAAACATGCTGGAGCACTGACATTTCAGGCACGCATAGTTATTAAAGGAGCTTTATTCCTGTTCCCAGCTAGCCCTGAAATTAGAAGCACAGCAGGGAGAAGGTGGCGAGTGCAAGGGAGCACAAGAGCACAGGACAAGCCCAGATCAGGTGTGACTCATCGCTGGAGAGCAGTTAACACTTGCAGCTCTTCCCAAACAGGGATGAGTTCAGCTCTGACGCCTGGCAATGAGGTTTCCTTCCTGTTGCTGCAATGGAAAATGGAGGCAGGGCTGGCCAGAGCCACCCTTGGCAGCATGGGGACTTGCTGGCTGCAGCCTGGCTGCGACCCCTCTGCTCCCCAGCGAGACCAAGGCAGGCTGGGGAGTTACTGTGGTTTTGGGGAGCGCAGGCAGGCACCGGCTGCAGCGACTGTCTCCCAACAATGGAGCGACGTGAACTGTTGAGATGACTTGAATCCTCCGAGGGAGATTCCAGCTACAACCTAGAAACCTAGAAACCCCGCTGAGCTAAACTGTCAGCTGGCGTAGATCCATGTTGATCTGAAGAGGGAATCCACTGCTATAAGCTCAGGGGGGAGGTCTGGCTTGAGGATGGTGCCGGCTAACTTGCCAGTCCTCCAAGCCCGGAGCAACCCTCTTCCTCTGGTCAAGAGCAACAAGCTGCACCACATCCTGCTCCCCAGGGCAGGGGGAGAGCTGGCGTGAGGTGGCAATAGTGCGTCAGAGGGTCCCCCTGCTCCATTGCCCCTCCGGTATGGCTGGGGAGAGGAAAAAAGGAGTGACAAAACAGCTGAAGCTTTCCCACCGTGGCCCCAACTTTGGCTTTGGGTGGCTGCTGCCCTGCTGGACCCCCAGCACTGCAAATGCAGGAAGGGTCAACAGCAAGACCGTGGCTGCGATGTGCAGGGGAAGAGCAGTTTTAGGGTGCTGTGGCACATCATGTTACAAGCATCGCCATGCTCCCGAGTATGCCAGAGGCACCTTGGACCCAAATACAGCCCAGGCCACTACAGGTTCCTTTCTGAAGGTGCTCAAAGCAGTTTTGGAGGTAGGGCAAGAGCAGCTTGAGTTAAGGAGCTTAAGAAAAGCAGAGAGCAGAGATGTCTGCTTGTGGCTTCTTCCCACTCCCAACAGGAGTGACATCTGTTTCGTTTCATGTGCTTATCTATTCTTTTAATTGCGCATTAACAAGAGATCTAATAATGCTCAGGGAACAGCTACACAAGTTGGAACACGTTTTCCCACTTTCCGCTGGCCTATTAATTATTTCAGAGCTCTTGTGCAGCTTTCTAGCTGTACCTACATGTGGTTGGAGACGTTATCCTCTGCCTGTTGCAGCTTGGGCAGAAGCAAACCTGCTGTGGATACAGCTTGGCCCTTCAAGAAGTACGTTTTGGGTTTGGCTGCTCTCTCTGTAGGAACAGAGTGGTTAATGCCAGAAAGCCCTTTGGCTGCAGACCCTGTGTCTCCAGTTGGGCACGCAGCTGATGTGGGGATGCTGCTGCCCTCAGGGATCTGACACGTATCCCTGGCTGGGGTGATTAGCGTGGACCATCCGCTGGGTCATTGGGCTCTCTGAGCAGCCACATTATATAGGTGGTTAGAAACACGCTTGTCCCACCGAGGGATGTTCATCAGCAAGCAGACAGCCTAGATGGGGCTGGTTGAGGGTGGTCACTTTAGCCCAGGACTTGGGCTAAGCTCTGGGGCTCCTTCTTCCTCCAAAAACAGGCTGCAGCAAACTCAAGCTGCTCTTCTTTGGGGTGGGAGAAGCGTCGTGGCAGACCCAGGTCAGCATCATGCAAACGCTGCCTGGCCAAGAAGACAAGCAGCACCCATGGGTGTAGGAAGGGTCACCCAGTGTCATCCCCCCAGTCCCCGCAATGGGACGAGAGTCACCATGGGCACAGCACCATCACATCCCTTTGTCAGTTGTCTCAGGACTGCAGCCCCAAGAGCCTCTCGGGGAAGGCTGTATGGGATGCCCAAGCGTTTCAGGGCTCATGCCAGCCCTTGCAGAGCCTTGCAGCTCTTCCTCCTTCTCCTGGCCCCTGTGCTGATGCTCACCCTGGTGCCTGGTCAGACACAAAGCCCACACCTTTCCCTTTCAAGGCAGGCATGAGACCCACATACCAGCCCTGCCCAGGAAAGCAGACACCCAGAGCCCAGTCAAAACCAGAACCTGCAGCTGTTTTTTAAAAATCATATTTTATTTTTCAACCCTCCTCTCTCTGTCATTTGCAGTGTTGCTGTTCAGAGCCTGAGTTAACACCCCGATGGCTTTGTGATTCCTATGTCTCCTTCCCCCTGTCCAAGGGGGCCCAGAGTCGACTGTCCCCCAAGGTCCTTGGTCCTACTATGGGGACAGTGAGATGCAGGACAAGGGTGACGACTGGCTCTCATGCTCAGAGGAATGGGTAGATTGCAAAAATTAGAGCTTAAAAACAATTAGCTATTTCTCTCCTGGATTGTGGCAATCACAAAGTGAACAAAACCTGAGAGCAAGGAAGGCATGGTCCAAGCATTGGTCCCTGGACTTTGGGGTGCTCCCTGTGCAGAGGGGACAGGTCCCTTCCCGCCTGCCAAGGCGTGATCCAGCTCTGGGTAAGAGGCCACTGTGGTGGTTTAAGGCAGCAACGTGGTTTGGTTCCTGCTGTGATGGCAAGGCACCTGCTTTCAGAGGTAGGACTGTGCTCTGAGCCCCGAGGGAGAGAGCCTCATGCCTCGTGGGGACGAGCCCAGTGACCACGCAAGGCTCAGGCAGGCTGGGCAGATCCTCCTGCGCAGGGCAGGGGAAGGGACGGGAAGCGCCGCCATCACCCAGGGCAAGAGGGACACGGGGAGGCAGGGACACAGCCAGCAGCAGATGGGGGGAGGCTCAGGACAAGCCAAAGTGCTGCAAGCTGGGCACGCAGAGCCAGATCCTGCCTCTCCGGGGGAAGGAGGCAGCAGAGACAGTGCTGGGCTGGGTGTCAGATCTGGCTGGACTGTGCCTCTGAGCCCTGCTCCGGGGACGCAGGGCTGGTGGTGGCAGGGACCCAGAGGGGTGCAATGGCTCCCAAGGTAGTCTCCGTTCACAGTCCCTTGTTAAAATAGACATACGGCACTTTGTCCCCATGCTTGGCCACGATGCTGTCACGCAGCTTGGGCTCGAGGTCAGCCAAAGCAAGGGAGCTGTGGGGAGAGGGGACAGAGACTGAGACCTGTGATCCTCCTCCCCGCTGATCACTGGTTAGGCCACCCTCCGTCCCCATTGCCATTCAAGATCCCCTGCAGTCCCTGGGATCTTGCAGGCTCATGTCAAGACCCACCACCCATCCCTGGCACCCACCACTCCCAGTACTGGGGGGCAGAGAGCTGCCCATGGGGCTGGGGGTCCATTGTTCCCAGCACAGAGCTCGCAGAGCAGGGGAAGCACATGCTCCCCTGCTGCCCAGGGCACCAGCGTGTACAGGCAGGCGCTGCCTCAGGTTGAAGGGTGGGTGCCTATCATGTTTCTCCTGGGATGGGCAGAGAAGAGCTAGGGGAGGAAGAAGGCTCCCAAGGTCCCACACAGGAGGGGGACATAGTGGGACAGGTACCATCTCTGTGGGAACAGGGCGCAGGCTGCCGGCACCATAAACAGGAGGCTGTGGGACAGAGAAGAGCCGAGCGTTAGTGTTGGGGATCGCAGCCCATTTGCCCTCCGGCCGCAGGAATCTCAGGCCAAGACGTGCTGCTCACACCCCACAACTCCCAATAACTTGGGAAAGCCCAGGCTGAAAGGCAAGCGGCTTTGCAATCCCCTTCTGGGAAAGAGGTCTTTTTTCTGGGGTGAATTCAAGCACCCCTTGGACCCATGCTCCAAGCACCCACGGGCTTTCTAGCAGCGAGATACTTACAAGCCCCCACACAGCAGCACCTGCAGAGGCCCATGGAGAACCCGGATCCGCTGCAAGGGAAGAGCTGGCAGTGAGTTCCCAGCCCCACCGCAAGCCCCGCTCATGAGGTGGGGCGACTTCTCCCCTCAACAGGGCTGAATGCCCAAACTCTCCAGGGTGCCACTGATGCCTGCCACCCTCCCGCAGCCTCTCCATGTCACCCAAGAGACCTTTGGTGTACTGGTGACTCAAATAGGGGGCAAAGCAAGCTGGGCTCTGCAACACCCCCATTTCATTCCCAGCATCTTGGCAGCTGGGGAGCAGGGCTGGGGCACCGCAGGACCCACTGCAAAACTGTGGCAGGAGAAACATGGGCTCACCTGCATGAAGGGGAATTTCTCCAGCCGCTCCATGATGATGGGCAAAATAACTAGGTGCAGAAAGAAGAGGTCAGGCCCCCCCCACAAGCCAGCCCGCAGGGCTGCCCCAGCAGGACCCTCTTTCCGGAGGCCATGGCAGCGGCTGGTTGTGCTGGGGGCTGCCGGGTGTTTGCTCACAGCAGGGATCCGGCATGGGACCCCCATCCATCAATCATCTGGGCAGCATGCTCTGTACTCCTCGTGCTCCCATCCCTCCTGCCGGGCTTGCAGCACAGCAAGGGTCTCACGAGGGCAAGGGGATGTGGGGCTATGGGGCAAGGAGTCAGGGCCAGAGCGTGCGAGAGGTGTCCTCGTGGGGCCCGACCGCCACAGGGGCATCCCACGTGCCCAACAAGCTGTGGGTTGGGATGGGGAGGGCTAGGAGCTCAGGGGGGCTCTGATGGGAACGGCAGGATGGGGGGACTAGCTCCATCAGTGAGATGAGACCAAACACCACCTGGGATGCAGGGCCACCCTCCCTCTTCTTCCCAGGGGGAAACTGAGGCAGGGGAGAGTGAGGTGGCGGGTCCTGGGGGAGCCCCTGGTCTGGCCCCCCACCCTCCCACCCCACACTCACTCATGC
>WAAD01040444.1:17947-28868 GCA_013389945.1 Fregata magnificens | reverse complement strand
GGGGGGAATTCTGTTTGCACTTTAAAATACGAAGACAAAAGAAATCCTTTAGGGTATCAAACTGATTGAAATTAGACAAGTAATATTTTCTCTTATGCAAAATAAAGGCTTTCTTTGCAACAGGCACTAAAAAATAATAATTCCAGAACACAATTGTTTTAGAAGAATCTTAAGACAGCCTGTTCAAATAACATGATCAAATCATGATCAATACAGAAAATTTACATGTCCCAGACATTTTTTGGGACAGATTCTGCTCCCTTTATTCGTGTCAAATGTTACCTTTAATTGCAATTAGTATACTTTAATGATAAGGGACTAAGTCAAAATGGGGACTCGCATTTTGTACTGTGATGATACACTTTCATTTGAACCCTACATGTACATAGGAGATTCTCTTTACTGGAGAAAGTGACGATATTACTTTGAGCACAGGAAAGCAAACCTGTGTGATCACGTCAGTTTCTTCAGCTCCCTTGCATTTAATCTATTTTTTATCTTTTATGTTCACAGGGTGGAGAAGGTGAAGGTGGGGATGGAAAAGCATATCAGGCAAAATGTGGATAGAGTCAGCAGTAAAAGAAAAAAATGCATGCTGTCCTCTACTGTGCAGAGCAAGCATAATCGCTGACATGAAGAAGTTTGCACTTCTGGGCAGAAAAAATTAACCAACAAAAGTTCTCTACCAATGACAAGAAAAAATCTGAAAAAAAAGAGATTGTTTTCTATTTCATGGCATAAATTGGAGTTTGTTGTGATTTGGACACATTTATGTCAATACTTCTACATTTACCTGCACTGTAATCTTGTACCCATACTATTTGCATTCTGTAGGTCTTCATTTTGTATTTTAAACTGAGTACTGGCTGTTCTCTGAGATAATCTTTCTCAGAGATAATGACATATATTTAAACATATAATAATGCATTTCTTTAGTTAAAAAGCAAAATAAATTAAACTAATTCCTTTGAACTTTCAAAAAAGAATTAATGATGTGTTAACATATATAGCAGTGCTAATGTTCCTACATTCAATAGATGCAACTATGAACCTTACTGTACATACTATATTTGCAAGATTTCTTTTCTTTTTATGAAATAAATACATTGCAAATCTGACCAACCTGCCTTTAATCTGCTGGGGAAGAAGATTCACCATTCACGACATGGATACTGCTTTTAGCAGTTGTATGAGATGTGTAAGGAAGCAAAGGAGCAGTAGGAATGGGAAGGCATTATTCTGCACTTGAGGGAGGGGGTTATCATTGTCACAGGGAGACACATGGGGAGGCACCCAGTGCACACATTATAGCTCTGTAGTAGAACCCAGGAGGCTTTTACCTCCCTTTAAAACCCTTCCTTGTGCTGCCTTGCCACAACATTGGTGCTCCTGAATTGTCAGAGAAGCACCACGACTTCTTACTGGCTCATTATCCTGTATGTAGCTTGATTGACCTCCAGCTTCTGACACTCATGGAAGCAGCAGAGGACATGACCAGGTAAGGGTACGCAGGGAGGAGCTCTGGCTTCATGCGAGGAAATGATTGTGGCCCCAGCTGCAGTACCTGCCTGCTGGTCACAGTGGGGCTGGTCTGCCATGGCTGCACGGTGCTGGAAGAGGGTTTGTGTTCTGAAAACCCTCTAGGCAAAATCTGTTTCCTTAAATGCTGTGTTAAATGAGAAGATTTGATGCAATACAAAATACCCACTGTAAGAATAACGACAAGAGTCCCACGAAAAAGCAAGGTCGCAGCACGCTTATTCCTTAGTCATTTCCATGGGTTTTTTAAGGCATTTCAGGAGAACAAAGTGGTAAGAAGAGATTTTAAACAGACCAGTGAGATGGCTTTTCCTATATTTATGAAGCAAAAAAGGCACAGGGTGGGGAAAACATGAAGGCTCTACAATCCCCGAGTATTAGTATTTTATGTTAATATTCATCCTATTATGCAGGAATGCAAAATTAGGCTTACCTTCTTAGTTAAGAATGCTCTGAGGCTTCTATAAAGATAGTGAAATTGAAAAGATTAAAAATGATACATAACTGCAACACTTTTTAATGATTATTTATTAAAACAGCAATGCAAGTACAATAACAGTTGAACTGAATATAATTTCATAAAATACCAGTTATACCATCCATAATGCATATGGACATGATGACTTAATTTGGTTGTTGGGTACCTCACTGGCGTACCTCCTGCCAGTGAGGTAGGTAAAATTATATGCTATAATATTCAGTTCCTCCTCATGCCTTCCTTGCCTTGAAATTGATGGTAATTATCAGAAAAAAAAAATATCTGAACAAACCCAGTGTCATAAGGACTCAGTAGAAGTAAAAACATCACCTTCACTTTGTTTTTTTTTTTTTTTTACTTTAACATTCAAGTTACTGTGGAAAAAATTACTATCATACCGAGAAGCATGTGTAAAAAGCAAAGGAGATGGAGCACTGGGTGCACACAACTGCAGAGGAGCAGGAAGCACCTCTGGTTTTGGAAGGTATCTAGAGAGGGGACATGGATTCAAATGCTTTTCTGCTTAAGATAATTTGAGTCCACCTCCATTCTGGCAGTAAAGGGGCTGAGCCATTAAACTGTAATCTGTACCTGAATTTGGGAATGCCATTCTCTCTTGTAGATTAAGCCTGACGAGCCTACACACCATTCCTTCAGGTGTTCTGCAGTGAGTTGCTCTCAGTCTATCCTGTTGAAGATATTTTACCTTGTGTAGTATACTTAAATATTTATTGAGAGTAATTCAGTGGCCTGGTTAGGACATTTAAAAAAAAAAAAAAAAAGAGACCTACTTTCTGCTTGATTCATATGAACAATGAAAGCTCTTGCATAAAGAATATTTAATTTACCACCCTCACCTCAGAAGTGAGTGATCTTAAATCCAATCCCTGCTCCAGTGCATGTTTAATTAGGTATACAAAGTGAAATTGCCTTGGTGAGCAAGAATTAAAGCATCTTCTCTTTGAACTAGTGGTTTGGGCTATCTTTTTGAAGGGGGCTACCAACTCAGATCAAGCAAAGGTGTGAACTAAATCAAGATGTCCTTCTTCTGGTGGGATTTATCTTCCGCAGCATTAAGGTTGTATTTGTGTTAGGATTTTTTCTTTAGATCAGGAGGGCATTTTTCAAGTGACTCCCCTAGTGACCTCCACTTCCTGTGCATTGGTTCACACTGGGAGCAATCCAAGATCTCACAAACCGGGCTCCTTTTGGATGAAAATACACTGGTAGATGTGCTCCAGAAATACAAAACCTGTGATCCAGCTGCAAACAGGATGCCAGTTCACAAAGGCAGAAATATGTTAGTCTTAAGTAGCAACCCCTGAAAGTCATACAGCATGAATGTAAAGTTCCGAGTGCTATGTCTCTCTACAAATCTACAGCTACTGGGCTGCACTTCTTCTTAATGCAGACGTAGCTTCACCTTTGCTGCAAGTGTGATTTTTTTTTTCAGTGACTTCACTCTACATACTTGAGTCATTTAGGAGGGACCAAACCCACAATTTCTGGCATTTTCAATGTTCATGAGAATGAAAAGACTAGCTTTGTTTAAACTATAACATGTAGGACCATGTTCTCTTTGCTACATTTGCAGGTTTGATTTGGCCCATAAAAAGTTCACATGTGTATTTGCAGCATCATTTGAATTATAATTCTATGCACAAACACTTGCACCTGTATAATATTTTAGGAACAAAAATCAGGAAATTATCTGGACTGATGCTCTAATTAATTTTCAGTATAGAAGTGCCATAAAATGTGCAGGACCATCCAGTTGTTTATGGTGAGAGGAAAGGAAGGCTGACAATACAGTTTTTAAACTTCTTTAGGAAATGTGAAGTCTTTGCTTTACCCTTTCCTTAACAAATTCCTGGATATTATCTTCTGGGGTATGCCTAACGATCATGAGCTGTTGACTAATCATAGGCTGCCAGACATTCAGTTCAGGATTGTTTGTGCAATGCAATTTCTCAGATAATTCTCTTCCAATGTAGAGGCACTTTCTGTCTAGTTTATTGATAAGAAACATGAGCTGTTGAGCTTTCTATTACTACAATTCCAACACACGATATTACATTTATTAACTGTACCACCATTACTATATTTTGGGGTTCGAGCCATGGACTGCAGCCATCTCCAAAAGGATGTGAAACTGAGCAAGTGAAGAATGAGTGATTTACATCAGCCACAAATGCACCATTCATCCGAATGCTGCAAGCAATTCATTTCAAAAGCTATTCTAATGAATGGTATTCATACTTCTAAAATGAACCAATGTGGAACCTGCCAACTTCTTTCCAGAATAATCTTTGATATGAGACAACATTGAACATGCAGAGGCTTTGAACGAGGAAGTTCAGAAAAGGATTGGGAATATTGGAAGTATTCGGAATATGAATGCTCAGATTTGTCTTTATGGGAAATTATGAAAATTATTTCTGGATTTCTTGACTTCATTTTTTTCCCTAAGATATTAACTATTTTAATATAGACTTCTTGCTGAATTACAAACAGGACTCATTTTTGCTGAATATTTATTTTTTGTCTCTCACTTGTAGCACAGCTGAGTTTTAGTTTATTTTAAGCAATCTTTTTACTTCTCCTTCAAATCTCACACTCAGTGCACTCTTCCACGTGATCTGAATGGACTTAATTGGACTTTATTGGGGCTGGGATTGAGTCAAATGAAAATGAAAAAAAGAGGAAGGACTAGAGTAAAAGGTTTGCCAAATTACGTCCTAAAGGCATATACTTGGTTAACAGAATGTATTTTCAATTTTCACTTTCATCCATTCACACTTGTGAAACTGTGGGATATTCCCTGATGCTTTCTACTTGCCAAATAGTGTTCTGTCACAGACTGTTACATTAGCCAGCTGATTTTGATTACATAGATTGCATTTTGAATGCACATAAAAGAAATTTATTTGTAGTAGCTTATTCATAAGGTTGAATATGATCAGTATTAACAATATGAGGATATGTCCTCATAGCACAAAATACAACTACTTAAATCCTTTCTACTGATCCAGGCAACTGTTTCTGTGTAATAACATTGAAGGAGCTCTATAGGTTTTCATGTGAATTAAGTGACAGTAGTGTTGAAGAAAGCAATACTCCAGCTCTCAAGCGGCAATGAAGGTGAAGTCATGGGCCATCATAACCAGGGAGCCAGATTACAGACCCTTAAAACAATTTCTAGGAAAGGAAGATTTGGAAACAAACATTAAAGGTGGCAGACATTCAATATCTTGTAAAATCTGGGATGTGCATATTTAAAAAAAATAAACCCTTAAAATTCTGGGATAAGTACATACAACTATGGCATAATCAAACTTGTCCCATATGAGTGAAACTCATCTATTATCCTCTCCTCTATCTTGTATTTATGCCTTTTTCACAAACGCCTCTCTATGTTGTCATTATTAATTCATAAACTTATAAGTCCTTTTATTTATGTGTGCTGGGATGAAAGTGTGTGCCCAACTCTTTTGTTAGGAAAGAGCAGGCAGAGAAGACAGAATATTTGCCAGATTTCTCTGTTGATGTACCTGAAAACAGAAATTCTCCTACTAGCAGCATCCATGCTGTTTCATGCAGAGATGAAACATCTCCAGGAGGATATTCTGCATTTCTGTTAGCAGTTAAAGGTATATCAGTTCTGAGAGCATTTTTAGTATCAGTTCCAGAAAAGGAATATACCTAAGTTTAGCTGTCCTCAGTATCCATTTCTGTGAAGGAAAAAAAAAATAAATCAGGTGAAACAAAACTGAGATCTACAAAAAAAGCCAACAACCAAACAACAAAAAGAAGAAATAAAAATAAAAATGCCCCCTCCCTCATTTTGTGTGAAGTCTTACAACAGTTCAGGAAATTATTTTAGTGGATTTCAAAATGTCATCATAAGATTGATAGGAGGTTATAAGATGGCAATGAAAATAAACAAGATTCAAAGGGCTCAGCACCAGAGAGTAGGGGTGTACTACCTGATGTTGGCCTCAAAGGAAAAGTACATCAAGGACAGAAGGAAGCTTAGACAGAGAAGGCTGTTGAAGATGATTGTATTTTGCTAGCTTCCCTGAAGAGCTCCCTAGAGAATCTCAGTAGATTTACTGGATTCAGTATCATGGCTTCCTGGTGGCTGATAGGGAAAAAATTATTTTTGAAGAGATTCTGGTTTTATTGTGTGAGAATGTAATATTGTGCCTGCAGCTAACTGGACACATGGTGTTGCCCTCAGAGTTTTCATTGTGAGTGAAAAATCACACCTAAAAAAATTATGGATGCCTTTGAAAATCATTCCTTGTCTCTATGACTGCTCTCTATATGGATTTTGTCTTTCACAACAGTTTTCTTCTGGGGTGATGTGTGGCTACAGCTGTGCATCAGGCACAAACAAGTTTTCCTACAGTTCAGGTGTTTTCAAGGGATCTTACCATGTTATAGCCCACCGTCTGCAGCCAGATGCTGGATTAACTTCAGCCATTTTAGCTGATATCTTTGAAATGAATGGGAAATTCCCTTAATTCTAATCTTTGAACCATGCTGTCAAAACATCTTTTAAGAGTTGACAGCGTGAGACTCAGGGACACACATTTTCTGAAAGAAGTGGCATTAGTACTAAAGCAGCACAGAAAACATTTGAGAATGTAGACAACTCAAGACAAGCCTCAGCCCCAGTGTCCGGATATGATACCCACCATGATGGTCCAAGAGGAGCAGATCCAGATCCACTGCTGGACTGGTGGGGTTGCTGCCTGAGGTGTGGGACATGTTATGGGATGCCAGGGAAGAGTGTTTGGGGGATTGCACAAGATTTATTACACGGCGTTTAGGGAAGAAACCAGAGGTGGGGAAGGGGATGGATTAGGATGATTTGGGGAGGAACAACTGTGGGAAAATAGAGGTGTGAGGGGACAAACAGAGCTGGTCGTGTGTAAATAGTGGCTTGTCTGGCCATGCCCCCCCCAGGGACCGTAAGGGCCCATGTGTGGGTTGTGCCAGCCTGGGTAGAGTGCAGGTCGGGGTGCCAGCAGCTGGGCTGAACCGTGGGCTGGAGGGCATGTGTGCCTGGGGGCCAGTGACTGGGGAGACCCCAGTGAGCGACACCAAGTGCCAGCCCCAGGTGGGACCAGGGCCAGAGCCCGTATGCCTGCAGTGCAGTATCCGGAGCCAGCGCGGGTGTGTGAGTGAGTGTGCGAGCGCTGGCAAAGGTCTGGCCGGATGAGGTGGTGGGCAGGTGACATGTACAGGGAGCTGGGGGTGGTTCTCCAAGGATGAGACTATTGGGGATGTCTACTGGGCACCAGGGGAATCCCAGTCAGCTGTGTATGTGCATATGTGTGTCTGTGTGTGTGCAGGTCTGACCACCAGCAAGCAGAGAGGGGTGTGGTCTCAGGGGTTCACATGTCCAGGTGCCAGCAACTGGGAAGGCTGGGATCCAGGGGCAGCTACTGGGCAGACTGGGTGTCTGAGCCCAGCTGCTGGGGGGAACCACACTGCACATGTGTGTATGTGTATTCCCACCTTTGGATCTCCATCCTGCTCAGCCAGAGATGGGAAAAAGGATGACGTCGTTGGTACTGCCTGTGTCTGTGCAAGTGCTGAGTGTGTCTGTTGGAGTTAACGTATGTGGCCAGACATGTATATAAGTATATATGCAGCCTAACAGCGTATATTTTATGTATGAGTTCTCATCTTGTATGAGCAGGCAATGGATGTCTCCCCCAGGTAATATCTCTGCTTAGCAAGAGATGTATTTGATAATTGAAGAGGTCTTTTGCATCTCCAGCCATTGTGTATTTGGGAAGAAACTTTGAAATTGTCAAAATGATATAACTGTCATGTGCTTCTTCCAGGACATGTGACTGTAACCCCAAATGGAGTCCTTTTTGTCAGAGAACCCCATTCTTACAGTTTTCTGTCTGAATATATACAAAACTACATAAAGCCAAGCTGCACTACGAAATACACAATTACAACCATGGGATCCCCCATTTTAACTAGCAGATACGTTTGGCACAAACAGTGCCATGAACAGTGAAATCAGTAGTGGCAGGAGTCCCTAAGAATCCTAGGTGCCAAACTACTGTTTAATTTCATTTGGGATCCTTGAGATCCAATGCATTTTATAGCTTATTTTCATTTATTTCTTAATTTTCTAGTGTTTGCTTTCAGTCTTGGGTAGTTTAAAAAAATACTCAAATTTAAATTCATAACAAAAACTGCCTATGACTTTCAGTACTTGAAATCTGCATCTGAAATTTTCCTGATGGAGCCTGCCTTGCCTTTAAACAAAGCACTGTCTAAATCTGCCTTTTCAAATTCTAGTCATTCAGACTAAATGGTCCATCTTTGACAGCTGATTAAAATACCTAAGTATTATCATTTTTACTGGTCACTATTGTGAAGAGTAGTGTTAATGGTTTTTTTCCTCTACTAGTAAATTTTCATGACAGTTTTGCAAAGCAAATGTAAATTAAAAGCCTAATATTAAATCACATCAGCAAATCCCTTCACTTCAATTCAATTAAGTGAAATAATAGAACAATAACTATTATTAGTCAAAAGAAACTTGTCATACAACAGCATAACCTTTTATTGTGTTATCATTAGCTAGCTGCAGTGATAATTGTGTTCATTTACACAATTTACACTATCTAAATGAATGTTTTAAGGCATATCAAATCACATGTCTAGTGAGCCCATCTTTGATGATTTGATAATACATACTCCCCGTCCTTTAGGGAAATATATGCTAATAAATATTTATCCCATTTTATGATTAAAGTAAATGGCAAAACTCTATTTTCATTAGAAAGACATCAAGTCTGATGTGTTACTTGAAAAATCAGTGCAAGGCAGAATTAGAGACATTGGGGTGCAAGGTTTTTTAGTGGACAGACACTGTCAATCTCCAATTACAGACATCTCCCATAAATAAACAAGCAAACAGAAAACCCAGTGTGTGATTGTCATTGCTTACCTTCCTTCCCTTTTGATAGGATTTACATTTTTCAAGTTTTCCCAGTTCTAAGGTTCTGAGGTGAGGAATACAAGCAGTTTCAGAAAACAGCTGTGCCACGCTAGCCTCCAAGGAGCCACACTGGAGTACAAGAGAAAGGACAAATGTACAATAATGCACCGTGCAACCCAGTGGCTGGACACACAGAGGGACTACTCCTCTGAAGCAAAACTGTTATTGCCTCAGGGTCAAAATAAAACAGAACCATTGAAGTCAGTTTGCATGGCAGGCTGCAACTGTAATTTATATTAAAATTATGTATTAACACATATTATGCCTTTGTCTTTATCTATTTCATTAACATATAACCTCATTTATGGAATGCTGAAGTCCTTTGATCCATTTTTTAAATCATGATGAGTAAATAGGAAAGAGTCTTTCTGTTAAGACCCAGGGGATTTCTCCTTCTTGGTCTATTAAATGGAGGTTACTGTTTTCTACTCTGAGGTCCAGCCAGTAGTGAGGCATTTAATATTTCGGTGAAAGATGTATACATCCCTGCACTTTCTTGATTTGCAAGCACACACATCCATGGATCCTGCAAACCCTATCCCAGGACTTGAGTCCATCCAGAATCCACGTGCAGACCCCAGGTCTCCTGTCCCGTCTCCAGCTCTGACCTTAGGTCTTCCCAGACTCTGGTCTCCTCCTCACTGGCTAGAACAGCTTGAAGTTCACTGGTAAATCTCACACAATCATGGAACAGAAAGCAAAGTCATACTGAAAATAGAGTTTAATAGACGATAGGACAGACTGTTGTGATCAGGTGCAAGGCTTAGTCAGACAAGAGTGCTGATCAGCTCATTTGCACACAAGTGGGCTCTTTTATTCTGTCTTTTGCCTCTAATTTCCCATATTTCTTCCTCCCTGATCTACTGTGAAGCTCCTCTTTCCCTGCCTTTGGGTCTTCCTCTACAGTCTGTAATAAGCTTTGCACATTCCCACAATTCTTTTAAAACATCCCAGAACAAGTTTTACATACAACAAAGTCCCCCTGGAATATCCCACAGTAGATTTTTTCTTTCCCGTCAGACCCATGATAAAACTGTTTCCTTCTCATGAGGTATAAAGTTCTGGTTGACACTCACCTATGCGGTTGGTTTCTTCAGTGGCCCATCAGCCAGTGACTGGAGAGCTCTGATATTTGTCGGTGTCTCCATTATTTACTACTCATTGGAGTTTGTGTATATGTGTGTTTGATTCATTTATTTTTCTGTTTCTTGTTTGTCTTTTATGCTGAATAGCAGTTAAACAGATATTCTTACAAACCACATGTCCTTGTAACCCAGGTGTCCTTACAGGTATCCTGAGGTGGTGAACCCCTTTCCCCAAGATTCATGCTCTGCCAATCCAGAGCTAATAATCATAGAATCATAGAATCATTAAGGTTGGAAAAGACCTCTGAGATCATCATGTCCAGCCGTCAAACACCACCACCATGCCTCCTAAACCAGGCCCTGGAGTGCCACGTCTACACCTTTTTTGAACGGCTCCAGGGATGACGACTCCACCACCTCTCCGGGCAGCCTGTTCCAATGCTTAACCACTCTTTCGGTAAAGAAATTTTTCCTGATATCCAACCTAAACCTCCCCTGGCGCAACTTGAGGCCATTTCCTCTTGTCCTATCACTAGTTTCTTGGGAGAAGAGTCCAACACCCACTTCACTACAACCTCCTTTCAGGTAGTTGTAGAGAGTGATAAGGTCTCCCCTCAACCTCCTCTTCTCCAAACTAAACAGTCCCAGTTCCCTCAGGCGCTCCTCATAAGACTTGTTTTCTAGTCCCTTCACCAGCTTCGTTGCCCTTCTCTGGACATGCTCCAGCACCTCAATGTCTTTCTTGTAGTGAGGGGCCCAAAACTGAACACAGTATTCCAGGTG
>WAAD01040444.1:923-17644 GCA_013389945.1 Fregata magnificens | reverse complement strand
TGTCAAAGGCCTTACTAAAGTCCAGGTAGACAACATCCACAGCCTTGCCCTCATCTACTAGGCGGGTCACCCGGTCATAGAAGGAGATCAGGCTGGTCAGGCAGGACCCGCCTTTCATGAAGCCATGCTGTCTGGGCCTGATCCCCAGCTTGTCCTGCACCTGCCTGGTGAGCGCACTCAAGATGAGCCGCTCCATAATCTTCCCTGGTATCGAGGTCAGGCTGACTGGCCTGTAGTTCCCCGGATCCTCCTTCTGGCCCTTCTTGTAGTTGGGCGTCACATTTGCTAACTTCCAGTCGTCTGGGACCTCCCCCGTTGACCAGGACTGCTGATAAATGATGGAGAGCGGCTTGGCAAGCTCCTCCGCCAGTTCCCTCGGCACTCTTGGGTGGATCCCATCCGGCCCCATAGACTTGTGAGTATCCAGGTGGCTCAGCAGATCGCTGACTGCTTCCTCCTGGACTGTGGGGAGTTCATTCTGCTCTCCATAATAATAATAAAAAGATAATAATAATAATATCAGCTCTTTAGATCAGGATCTATCTGTCTACACCCTCCTTTTCTTCTGGGAACTAGTCCTTGGCCATCCATCTGCACTGGATCCTTCTGCTAGGGTAACACACATAGCACAGATATCTCTTACCACAGACATTGTGCTGGGCCATCAATCATTAAACCCATCCTTAAGTTAGTCAGCTAAATGATCTTTGATGAACAAGCCTCACCATAACAGCTCTGCTCTCTCAATTGTATTTTGCCTTTAAGTATACTGCAATTTTCTGTCAGCTGTCATATCTGTGATGTGGTAGTCGAGGTTTTCGTTATGTCCTGATAATTCTTGGTGGTGTGTAACCACCTTACCACAATGGTGTCAATGAAAAGGATGTGGGGCAAGACAGTAGGGACAACCCTTCCTAAACTGTCCCAGTTTTGTATTACATGACTATTTATCACTCTGTCATTCCTATAAGTTGGGATATGACTTGTGGACCTTCTTTCCCCTGTTTGGCTAGGTCATTATTTTGTTCCCAAGCCGTTAAAAATTCTCAGAGAGCCTTGAGTTGGCAGCAACACCTATTCTTGCCTCAGTGAATCATTTGAGGTCCATGCTTGACTGTACATGGAGAACATCAGTCGTTCCAGTAAATGTATATCTGCCATTCCACTGCCAATATTCAGTATGTTTGATGACAGTCAGTTCATTCCTCCTAAACACTCCATAAATTGGTGTAAGGAATACTTTGCAGAACAAAATATTTCACAACTTGCATTGCAAATATTTGGAAGCACTACCAGTATCTGTATAAGACCCTTGTCCATGGTCCTATGTTCCATCCCATGTCCTCTGTCGTCTTGCCCATGCCCAGTCTTTCAGGACTAATCTTCTGATAGCTTCCAAGTAAATATGATTTCAGCCAAAAAACCCAGCCCAAGGATGGGAAGTGAGTATAATGTCTTGTCTGAGAAAATGCAGGCACTGTTCTGTCTGCTGACGTGACTCCAGCCAAACCTCTATTGGAAAACCAGGTGGGATTGACTTTAGCAAAATGCTGCATCTGTACTTGTGTAACTCCGCTGTCTGTACTGTACTGACTCCTTACTTGTTCTCTTTTCTGAAAATGGAGGGGCTACAAAGAGGATTTGTGGGTTTTTTGTGAAGTGGTGTAGTGATTTATTTCAGTGGATCTTTAGAAATAGTGACCTTTAGAAAGTACTTTTAGAACAAAGTAAATGCCGAAGTTATAAGTGTATCTGTAATATTGAAAAAAAAATCAGGTATATCTACAAGAGTACAGTATCATTGCTGTCTCTACACTATCTGCTTTCTTATCATACAGTATTTACCTGTTTACTATCAGTGGCTATATAGTTCCCTTGACAGATAAGAATGATGAGATTTGGCTTTACAAAGACATCTATAGAAATGCACATCACCTCAGGGTAGTGCACAAGACTAAGCAATAACAAAAAATAATACACTCAGTTAACAAAATAATGTTAAAGTTTTGCACAAAGCACATATAGTGAAATGGAAACAGAGGATAATAAAGATAAAGAAGGGTAAAGATTTAAAGGTAAGTAAGGATAAAGAACCTACAAGACCATAGACAGAGTAAGACTCACATAATGAAGTGGAAACAGTTTTGTGGTAAGGGTTTCTTTTGTAGGAAATGCTTGATTTTAATCAACAAAATATGGGTGTTAGAAGAGCAAGACACTGTCAAATTTTTAAAAAGTTTTATAATTAAAGAAACTTCTTGCCATTTTTTTGGAAATTTGTCATTTAAAATTTGCTTACATCTGTGGACCAGTAAATTGCCAATTACTTATGCACACTGTAATATCTTCCTTCTCAGTCCAATAACTGATGACAGCCTACACTCAAGACATTCACCAGGGAGAAGATTTAAATTCTTGGTCTGAATCGCAGCAGAGGATTTCATTTTGGGTATGTCTGACAGATCTTAAAACCCCAATCGTTACTGGGTTAGCAGTCTCTCATTCTCTTCCCCTGCAACTCCTCACTCCCAATATTTTTCTCAAGGGAGAATAAAAAAAAAAAAAAACCCAACCAACTACATATTAAGATATTCTTGACATGGAATAGTACTAGAAGAAAGATTTCTCTGAGCCTTCTTCCTCTGTAATCCTGTGTTCCATGCTTGCCAATGCAGGGAAAGGGTACCTAGTCAGGGAGAGAATGCAAGTAGCCCGCCTGCTGCTTAAGTTTCATTAAATAATTTTCCTTTGCACCTCTGTATCTAGGGAGGAAAAATGACTGTTTGTTTGGCTGATTTTCACTGATCAGTTTGTTAATCTGTTTGTTTGCTGGTTTACGTGTTTGTTGGAAGCAAGTGATGAATACATCATCAGGTATGTCTTTTACACACTCTTTTAAAAATATCGGAAAAGCCTGAAGTAAGCATGAATTAAATGGAAGGAGGCTCTTTATTTGTTCATAATTTCAAGGCTTTTTTCTATTCAGAAAATGGTCTAGTATTTTTTATTTCCGAGCTTCTTACCATATTGTACCACCAAGTATTTCCCTGGATATTTCTGAGAATCTTTCTCCTGTTGTCTGGCTTACACATGCCTGCAGCTTTCTTACAAAAGCAGACACTATCTCTTACATTCAGCTCCTTCCCTATCTAGACCTGATGAAACCTCTGCCTTCATAACTTAGGTGTATGAAAGGCAAAGAAGGTCTTTCACAGCTCAGGATCTGCATAGCAGCATCTCTGTTATTTCAGTTTTCTGTTCCATAAGGAAGCTTTGCATTTTTTTATTTAACATTTGCTGTGAATTAAGGGTAATGTATATTCTACTACCATCAGCTAACCATGAAAACCACCATACTGTGAAAGAGGTAACAGGTATTGGTATAGTAACAGCTAAAATAATTTAAACACCTCCCCCTGCCAGAAAAAAGTAGCTGTGCATAAGCATCTGTATCTTATTGCAGTCTAAGAAAATGGTTAATGTTTGTACAAATGTGTTAGATTAGAGACCTACTGGTTTTATTCTTTTCTATTTAGAAAAAAAAATTCTCTTAAGGCCAAAGTGAGAATGTCTTTGGGGTTTTTCTCTCTCTCTGTAAGACAATATGCAGGTGGGACTCTTCCACCATGTTTTTGACTTCTTTACTCTTTTCAAATACGTGCTGTGTCAGCCACTTCCTTACTCTCTGCAGGCTGTTTGTAAGCTACCTTGATGACTTTCTTCAGCATCACTTTTGGATCCCCAATCAGTTGTATTGATTTCCCCACTGTGTACAGTATTGCTGCCAGCACTGTATCCATGGAGCGTCACTTAACTACTCTTTTTACTAGGTTTCTCACTACTGATCTTTCAAAACTGGTGGTACAAGTGTGTCAAATTTTTTTTACTGAAAGGTAGTTTATTTCTTCTCACACCATATATGTTGACTTTTCCTCATGCTGTCTTTATGGCCTATTTATCATAAAAGAAAAATAAACTTAACAGTGGAAATTGGCTAGTCTTATAGAAATTAAAAGGTAGTTGAAATAACAACAGTTCTGAAACTTCATGCAAATAACAAGCTCTATAGCCTCTGTGTTAGGAACAAGGGCACTAAGACTGAATTAATCTGCTTTTAAACCAAGTGTTTTGTCAAACAACTCAAATGATCTATGAACTGGCTGGGGTCTAGGGTTTAACAGATTGTGAAATATTCTGTGAACGGCACTTTCTGTGGCTCAGTTTCTTCTCTTAGTGAAAGCACAGCATGGCACTTTTGGAAAATTTCCTGGTTTGCCATAGATGGCTCCTGCTGAGCAGAAGAGGATAAGAACAGCCCATAGAAGATGACGGAGACCTCCTTTACACTGTCTTACAGCTCATACTCCAAATGAAATTTTTCTGATAGAGAGTGGCTGTCGTCGCTGGAGACTTCTCTGTCTCTATGGCCTTCCTAAACATAATTCATAGTGCCCCCGGACCCAGAAAATAGCTGTAAGGAGGCATGAGTCAAATTGACACTCATGGCTTTTTGCACCACCTTATCCCTAAATTGGGTCCGTTCAAAGTGAAAAGCAGAAAATAATTTTGTTGAGAAACAAGATGCTTAGCCGAAGGTCCATTCGCTGGCCCCTATTACCTGTGGCAGATTGTAATTTTTATTTCCATTTACATTCTGAAGCATCCTAAATATTTTTTTTAAATTTGTTTTTGTATATTTTTATATAACTCTTCTCCAGGGATTTATAAAGTCTGCCAACTTGTCAGACAGTAGGGGAGATGGTAATTGCTATAGCACACAGCCTTATGATTGGGCTGCAAGTGGTTATGGTTGAGGGCAAACTGTGGACAAATGTTTTTAGGAAAAAATGTTATCAAGATTGTTTAAAAATAAATCAAATGATAAATAAGAAATTTACTGCAGTAAATTTGGGGAAGTGGTTTCTACAGAAACAGAAGACACAAGAACAACAATAACTATTCAACTGAGTTTGTTCACTTATCCTCCCAGGCTGGGCTTGTCAGTAGAATTATTGAAGCAGACCATAAAATCCCTCAAATATGTTATCTGATAACAAGCCTCGCAGAAGCTCATGAACAATCTTCACTGTCTTTGTGAGATTAAATAAACCAGCTGGGACTTACTAAAAATGGTTCATAGTATACAATACTGTTAGTAGATGGTTTCCATTAGCAATAGTTTGTCACAAAACTGCTCTGTATTGTTTGTTACGGTCACTGAATCTTCATAGACATTATATTTTTATGAATACAATAAACAAAGCTTACATAATACCCATGTGTATAAAAAAACTTTGACATCTTAGTCTATGCCAAAAAACATTGGCAGTCAAACCCATTCATCAACATAACATTTTGAATTTCAAATTTGTGTGGTAATTTTATTGGTGGTTATCAGAGTATTACAAATTTGATTGCTTTCATTTGTGTGCAAAATTCCAATATTCTCTGCTAAAAAAGATTAGGTCATTCATCTGCAGCAAAAAGATTTGAGCACATGCTTAATTCTGAGCATGTAGCATCAAGGTATTCAGTTGAACACATTTATATCTTAAACATATCCATTCTCTAAGCATATAAATAGGTGTTTTTGCTGGATCAGGACCAGAACACACAGGACATTACAAACGAAGTCTGTGGGTAAATCCATTGAAATAAACGTTAAACATGTGCTTAACTGCTGTGTTGGATTGTTGCCTTTCAGTCTGGTTTGCTATTTTTTGCTAGTCATCTTTAGCATTCAGTAATTTCTACTTCAGCTCTCATAACTTTACTTGGTCTGAAGAATGATGTGTCAGTCAAGCCATATACTCTGATTTTATTTTGATTATCCTACCACTAAAAGGATCTGGGTGTCTAGAAGATATGTGGTGGAAGACAAGTTTATTAAAAAAATGACAAAATAGTTTATGCTTTGATTTTAAAAAAATCTTTTAAAACAACTATTCTTGGGATGCAGTTCTTTACTTCACTGTTTGCACAGAAAATGTAACAGTGTATATTTGGTTTTTAGTTAGGATTTTCACAGACCTCTGATCTTCAGAAAACTAGAGCATCAGAATCAATCTAAGTGTACGGTTTCTAATGTCCAGCTGAAACCATCATATGATGGCTTTCTGATATGACATTCATGTTAACATTTTTAAAAGCTAAATAGGAGATCTTTTGGAAAACATCTATAAGTTTAATAGTGCACAATAGCAGGTCAGTTACTTATATATCTACCACTATTCAGTGACAGAATATCGTAGATATTGCAGGAAGATTAGATGTACTAGTTCAAATTTTAAAAAGTTGGAGGCTTAAATTTCATCCAAACATTACCTGCCCATAAAAATATATGTCAAATCCAGCCATTTTCCCTTAAATGTTTCAGTCACAAAGACAATCCTCCAGCAGTTTGCACGCAGAAGCAGATGTTTTGAATATAAAAACATTGTTTAGGTGTACAAGTAACACAATAATTTGTCTAGAAGGCACTGAGACTGGTGAAGTTTGAAGTTTCTAGAGAGTTTATTCCACAGTCCTATCAGCCAGTGTAAAATTCTGTTTTCCACACAAATAATTCTCTTGACTGTACAAATTTCCACTGTACCAGAGAAATGGCATTTATCTCGGAGATTTTGCTTGCAGTGTTAGATAGCCTTGGCGCAGGTCATGGAGAGCTTTTATGATAAGAACAAAGACCAAAATTGATTTGATAATCTGTGGGGAGGCAAAACAGGGCAGAAAGGGTAAACTTGATAATGTTTGTGATTGCTTGTGCTGTGGAGAAAAGGTACTGGAATATTTTACACTGGTTGGAACTTGCTAAGGTGTTATGCCCACTTACATGGAATTACAATACTCCAGATGAAAAGTGGCACATGTGAATCACTAAAATCAGGTTATTATCTGACAAGACGGACTGCAATAATCAAGCTAAAGGCAGTACTGCACCAGAAGGACAACACAACTGCATGTGCTATAACTCTACCCCAGCCAAAACCAGCACACTGCATCACTGATTCTAGGGTCGCTGAAGGTTGTTCTTGTTTACCTAATTTAAGATTAACTGTAAGTGTAGTGAGTTGACCTTGGCTGGCCAGCAGGTACCCACCAAGCTGCTCTATCACTCCCCCTTCTCAACAGGAGAGGGGGAGAAAAAAACCAATGGAAAGCTGGTAGGTCAAGATAAGGACAGGGAGATCACTTACCAGTTACCGTCATGGGCAAATCAGACTCGACATGGGGAAATTAATTTAATTTGTTGTCACTTAATAACAGAGTAAGATAATGAGAAAAAAGAACAAATCTATAAACACCCTCACCCCACCCCTCCCTTCTTCCTGGGCTCAACTTCATTCCTGACTTCTTTACGTCCTCCCCCCCGACTGGCACAGGGGAATGGGGAAGGGACATTGCAGTCAGTTCATAACATTTTGTCTCTGTGGCTCCTTCCTCCTCACACTCTTTCCCTGCTCCAGTGTAGGGTCCCTCCCAAGTAACCCTCACCCCACCCCTCCCTTCTTCCTGGGCTCAACTTCATTCCTGACTTCTTTACGTCCTCCCCCCCGACTGGCACAGGGGAATGGGGAAGGGACATTGCAGTCAGTTCATAACATTTTGTCTCTGTGGCTCCTTCCTCCTCACACTNAGTGTACGGTTTCTAATGTCCAGCTGAAACCATCATATGATGGCTTTCTGATATGACATTCATGTTAACATTTTTAAAAGCTAAATAGGAGATCTTTTGGAAAACATCTATAAGTTTAATAGTGCACAATAGCAGGTCAGTTACTTATATATCTACCACTATTCAGTGACAGAATATCGTAGATATTGCAGGAAGATTAGATGTACTAGTTCAAATTTTAAAAAGTTGGAGGCTTAAATTTCATCCAAACATTACCTGCCCATAAAAATATATGTCAAATCCAGCCATTTTCCCTTAAATGTTTCAGTCACAAAGACAATCCTCCAGCAGTTTGCACGCAGAAGCAGATGTTTTGAATATAAAAACATTGTTTAGGTGTACAAGTAACACAATAATTTGTCTAGAAGGCACTGAGACTGGTGAAGTTTGAAGTTTCTAGAGAGTTTATTCCACAGTCCTATCAGCCAGTGTAAAATTCTGTTTTCCACACAAATAATTCTCTTGACTGTACAAATTTCCACTGTACCAGAGAAATGGCATTTATCTCGGAGATTTTGCTTGCAGTGTTAGATAGCCTTGGCGCAGGTCATGGAGAGCTTTTATGATAAGAACAAAGACCAAAATTGATTTGATAATCTGTGGGGAGGCAAAACAGGGCAGAAAGGGTAAACTTGATAATGTTTGTGATTGCTTGTGCTGTGGAGAAAAGGTACTGGAATATTTTACACTGGTTGGAACTTGCTAAGGTGTTATGCCCACTTACATGGAATTACAATACTCCAGATGAAAAGTGGCACATGTGAATCACTAAAATCAGGTTATTATCTGACAAGACGGACTGCAATAATCAAGCTAAAGGCAGTACTGCACCAGAAGGACAACACAACTGCATGTGCTATAACTCTACCCCAGCCAAAACCAGCACACTGCATCACTGATTCTAGGGTCGCTGAAGGTTGTTCTTGTTTACCTAATTTAAGATTAACTGTAAGTGTAGTGAGTTGACCTTGGCTGGCCAGCAGGTACCCACCAAGCTGCTCTATCACTCCCCCTTCTCAACAGGAGAGGGGGAGAAAAAAACCAATGGAAAGCTGGTAGGTCAAGATAAGGACAGGGAGATCACTTACCAGTTACCGTCATGGGCAAATCAGACTCGACATGGGGAAATTAATTTAATTTGTTGTCACTTAATAACAGAGTAAGATAATGAGAAAAAAGAACAAATCTATAAACACCCTCACCCCACCCCTCCCTTCTTCCTGGGCTCAACTTCATTCCTGACTTCTTTACGTCCTCCCCCCCGACTGGCACAGGGGAATGGGGAAGGGACATTGCAGTCAGTTCATAACATTTTGTCTCTGTGGCTCCTTCCTCCTCACACTCTTTCCCTGCTCCAGTGTAGGGTCCCTCCCAAGTAATACAGTCCTTCACAAACTTCTCCAACATGGGTCCTTCCCACGGGCTACAATTCTTCACAAACTGCTCCAGCCTGGGTCCTTTCCATGGGGTGCAGTCCTTCAGGAATGGACTGCTCCAGTGTGGGTCCCCCACGAGGTCACAAGTCTTTCCAGAAAACCTGCTCCTGAGTGACCTCCTCTCCACAGGGCCACAGGTCCTGCCAGGAGCCTGCTCCAGCATAGGCTCTCCATGGGCTGCAGTTTCCTTCAGGGCACATCCACCTGCTCCAACTTGGTGTCCTCCATGGGCTGCAGGTGGATATCTGCTCCACTGTGGACCTCCATGGGCTGCAGGGGNCCACCCCTCCCTTCTTCCTGGGCTCAACTTCATTCCTGACTTCTTTACGTCCTCCCCCCCGACTGGCACAGGGGAATGGGGAAGGGACATTGCAGTCAGTTCATAACATTTTGTCTCTGTGGCTCCTTCCTCCTCACACTCTTTCCCTGCTCCAGTGTAGGGTCCCTCCCAAGTAATACAGTCCTTCACAAACTTCTCCAACATGGGTCCTTCCCACGGGCTACAATTCTTCACAAACTGCTCCAGCCTGGGTCCTTTCCATGGGGTGCAGTCCTTCAGGAATGGACTGCTCCAGTGTGGGTCCCCCACGAGGTCACAAGTCTTTCCAGAAAACCTGCTCCTGAGTGACCTCCTCTCCACAGGGCCACAGGTCCTGCCAGGAGCCTGCTCCAGCATAGGCTCTCCATGGGCTGCAGTTTCCTTCAGGGCACATCCACCTGCTCCAACTTGGTGTCCTCCATGGGCTGCAGGTGGATATCTGCTCCACTGTGGACCTCCATGGGCTGCAGGGGGACAGCCTGCCTCACCATGGTCTTCCCCACAGGAGCAGGTGAATCTTTGCTCTGGTGCCTGGAGCACCTCCTGCCACTCCCTCTTCACTGACCTTGGTGTTTGCAGACTTGTTTCTCTCACATATTCTCACTCCCCTCTCCCAGCTGCTATTGTGCAGCAGTTTTTACCCTTACCATTCAAAAAAAAGAAAATTGTGCCATTCCTACATACTCTTCAAAATGTCCTCTTCTGTTTTTTCAGTCCGACATCATCCTTACTTCTGTTCACCTTCAACCAATTTTTCTTCACCCATGGACTAGTCTCATTCCGGTACTAGACATCCTGATTGCAGCTGTTTGGTTGTATGTGATGAAGTATAACCCTGATATTTCCATATATTCATGCCAAAGTTTGCTTTTTTGTCCCTGCTTAAAATACCCACAGAAATACTCTGTGAGCAAAGCCATTATTAATTACTATGTATTACCTGTTTCATTTTTCCCAACACCTATCACTTCTGTTGTTTCCATAGTTCCATAAAAGCTCTTCCTGGATGCTAATATATAACTATACACATATAACTTTGTAATAATCTCTTTGTGAGCAGGCTATTATTTACTACTTGTGTATACTGCACCTAGCACAACAGGGAGCCAAACTTTTTGAAACATTCAGATGCTTCAGTAATACAAATGCTAAACAGCAAAAAAGCAGGGTTAGCAGCATGTAGTTTAACAGATTTATGAAGGGACAGGTGAAAAAAGCACAGATGAAATCAGAACTGGTTGTGTCATGAAATAGTGCCCAGCCTCAGTTCATTGTAGTATTGCATGAATGTCACACAACTTTTTTTTTTAGTGATTAATGAGCTTGCAATTCAGAGCTGGTGAGTTATTTATGTTAATGACTTCAATCTTTTACTAGGAAAACAGATGGGAATATTTGAATTTGCTGATGAATTCCAGAAAGATTTTGCCACAGAAGAGAATTTCTCTCTTCAGTATTCTCCTCCTCACACTACGTTTCTCCCAAACCACCAAAGTCAAACATTCAAGGAAAGATGTTTCAGCATGGTAGAAGGAAAGAGGAAAATGATGTGGCCGTACTGACCATGCCTTTCACATTCTAACAAATTTTGTTCCAGAGGAATAGGTTTGCTACTCCTTTCATTCCCTCAGCACAAAACATTGGATAGAACTGTGCACTTATCCTTGAGACACTAATAAAGGTATGTAATGAAGTGTAAATGTAATTTGTCTTCTCTGTGGAGCTCATACAGGGGATTAGAATGCACCTTCAAATTCATCTTTCTACTTAACTTGAAAACCCAGTTGGTCAAGTTGGCACACAAATGCTGTCAAAGGCCCAGAACTCATCCCCATGAACTCCAGGCATTAAATGGTGACTGACCACAAATTTCTATGGAGAACAGGGATGCTCTTCCTCCTTCATGACAGAAAAGATTCACCATTCCAAACATTTCTGCAGCTTGTAGGTTGTCAATGCAAGTTCACATTACTTAGACAAGTATCTGGCTTTTGTCGTGGGGAATGAGCAAGTTCAGTGACAAAACAAACAGGAACTTTGAAGCCTGGAAAATTCTTGTAGCAGCAATAGATGTGTAAGCATCGGAGGCAGCAAGAGGTTAATGTTCACTGCTGTTTCAATAAGTGACTTTCAGCATGGTGAGATTTCATTGTATAGAAGCTGATCCAGTTTGCTCTTCTGAAGGCAAGAGCGAGCTGGCTGAGTTAGGTACCTACAATTAGGAGGGTTGACTGAGCTTATGTCTTTAAATGAGGAAGAAAGGAAGGAAAAAAAGTACATCGTACATGCTGTTCCTGCTGTCAGAACAAGTGTTGTTATTGCACGTGTGTGCAACTTTTGTAATATTTCTATTTTTAAGCAATTTTGAAAGTGCCAGATCCATCTATTTTCTGGCTGCACTCGTGCAACTCTGAAGCCAAAGAACTTGGCATCCTGAACATTTTAGAAAGCCTCAAGTTTTGCAGAAACTTGTTCTTTGATCCTGACAAATGACAAGAAAAATAAATACATTCTGTACAGTTTTGGCATAGAAGTTTCATTAAAGATTTGCGAATAAGTCCCTTGGAACATAAATGAACTCCACAACTAACTTAAGTCACAAGATCCAATAGCTGGATGACTGCCAAAATTCAGTTAGAGAGTTTTTTCAGGTTGACAGTGCAGCACTGGCAAAGGTAATTGTGATTTAAAGTAAAAGTAGAATTCTCTTAAAAAATTATGTACTACCAATAGTTTAATAAAATACTGTGGGGGTTTTATTTTCTCATTTTATTTTTCTATATACAAATCAGACTATAATATTTTGGGAACTCAATCAATAAGCAGTCAAAAGAGTCTAAGGTATTAAAATTTACTAATACTCTTATTTTCCTAATTTATCCACACAGGAATCATAATATAAATTATGTTACATTTAACCAAGGTGAAACATATATTTAAGAACCTCTAGCCCTGTCTTTTTATGGCATTTACACATCCACATCTTTTACGTCCTTGAATAGTCCTGCTAACTTACAAATGTGCTTACTTTCTCTGCTGAATCATTGCTTTGTTTCATATTCTTCTGCTGCATTCAGCATTCTGGTTAATAATAGACAATGGAGAACTGAATATTGTAGGTTGTTGTATTGGGTTTACGTGGCAAAGTTTTGGTAGCGAGGGGGGGGCTGCAGGGGTGGCTTCTGTGAGAAGATGCCAGAAGCTGGGATGTTCTTAAAAACTAGTAAAATTTTGCAATGCTAGTGCAAGCACTATGTTCCTTGTATTAAAAAAAAAAAATTTAAAAAGACTCCTAGAGAGACATGTCTCCATAAACCAACTATCATTTTGTTGGTGTTCTGAAAACACTAGTCTTCACCCTTTCTATTCCAAAATGTTTAAGTAGTAATTATTTAAAAGATTCTTCTGATATAAACCAGAAACCAAATGTATGTGCCTATCTCTCATTCAAGTAATAGAGGTAAGAGAGAAGAGGCCCTTTTATCTTTTATTTTTAGTTACAGATGGCAGGTAATCTGCTGTAACTATCTTATCTATTGTTTTTCTGTATCATTTGACATTTTCAATAATTTTGCATTCATTTCCTTAATTTGATTTGCCTGTTCTAGTTAGTTTGGGGAAGGTGATGGAAAAGGAAATAAGCCTTTCTCACCTTTTCTGAAAAGGAGAAAATATCCTTCCTTCATTTACTGAAAACATATTACATACACTACTAAGAGAACTAGAAATACAACTCAAGTTGTAAAAAGCAATGGTAAGAAGCATGCCAGATGTGTCTAAAGAAGTGGGAGACTCCAAAAGTACGGAAGCATCATCAGCAAAGTAACCCAACACTTTAACAGTCTAAAGGGCCATGATACTCTTTAATAATATTTTTTCTATTTTCTGATTTCTTTTGAATACTCTTCTTTTTTCTATACATATTGTACTTGCTCAGAAAATCTGGCTATATTTTGTGGCAGGTAGTTTGTGATTATAATTAAAGCCGAAATACTGCTAGATGTCTCAATGAAACAGTTTTCTCTTTAAATCCTGATGTTGACTGTATATAATGCAGAGTAAAGTCAGAGACCGGAATTGTGTAAGGCATGGTAAATATGTGACTTCTGCACGTGAAACAGGGTAGTAGGATGCTGTATCATTCATATCTCCTGTCTCATTCCTGTACTGCTTCACTCATGGGAGGAACACTTTAAAAGTCAAGAAGCAATCAAGGGGTGAATAATCTCACAACAACACTCAATGCAAAATGGTAAGCACCTGTCTATTATATCAGAGAGGCAGAGGGAGGGAAAAGAATCCTTTTTTTTTTTTTTCATTTTTTTAAGCCATGCAGGTGTTCTTTGCCTTTTCTTTGATTCTTTAAATGAAGGCATCTGTTTGATGAACCTAATTCAAAATAACTATAATTTGCATATTCTTTCTTCTTTTAGTAGTTTGTGGGCAGAACCAAGATGAGAAAACAGATGCTTATGCTGTTATGACACTCACAAGGAAATACCCTTTGCCCACTGGAGTGCTTTGATAATCAGAGTTGCAAGAGATGTCGAATCTTACTGAGTGTAATGAGGAACCAATGGCTTGTTATTTTCCCATAGTAGTTTATGAATGAACTGTGCAGAGAAACTGCATTTTTTTCTATTGCATTTTCCTGTTCCTACCTCCTATTTAGTGAAAAATAGCAGAGCTGACTCCCTTTACTTTTGATAAAACGCTTTTAGAAATGGGAGAATTTCAAGGGCACAAATCACTGAGAAGACGCATTTCCAGTGTACCGTGGGTACAGGACTCTGAGAATAAAAGGTGTTGCCTAATATTTTAAGACCCTTTCTGAGAGCATTAAATCATTGGATTTTCCTTTATGCCTCCTTGCTTCTCCTGCTTTCTTCAAATTCTGCTTAATAAACAGTGTGGTACTTCTAAATTATCTGAAGAAAATATACATGTCTCAGCAGAATGCAATCAATGCAAGTTGTCTTGCCAGCTTATGCTTATCAGATCTTCAGAAGGAATAAACCCTTATATTTACATGTGTAGGCAAACATCTACCAGCTCAGGTAAGGAGGGACACTTTTCTGATAACAGCTTGATAAAATATTGGCAGTATGCTGTTGCAGTTAGCACTTCCTTTTGGGCATTATTTAACAGTGTTTGCCAAGAGTAAATATCAACTGGCTGAGGAAGCTAAGTTGTCTGGGAAGTGGTTCATCCAGAATGGAGCTGAGATATATTGTTGGGCTGTCTGGAGAAATCATCATTAGCTGGTTTATTGACTAAATACAAACTCATAACACCCAGCCAAGACTTCAGTCTTGCTCCTCAAGGATCAGCAGTTAGTGCTACATAACCCAAGGCTCCTTGAGACACCTGCATGGGTGACATCAGAGGGCTGGGACCATTAATCCTTCCTTCTGAGCTCAGCTCTTGCTATCAGATCAATGCCCCTTCTGCCCAGTGACAGCTGACACCACAAGGTAGCAGGATGTCTCTCTGTTGCAGCTGAGGTTGCTTAGCACACCTCTGCAATGTCCATCATTCTGAGTGATGCATTCATTTTCATATTAAAGTTATATTTTTCATTTGAACTGGGTAAACTCATTTCTATTTCTGGAAATTATTTGCATTAGAAATAGCAACCTGAAGCAGAAGTTGAAGGAAGATTTAGACATTAAAGAGTGAATCCTTTACCATAGTAAATATTTTAGGTCTTTGTTACAAAACTGTGCTTAACAATTTGCTTATGTCTCTTTGATGTTAATCACTCAGTAAGGGAACACCTCACAACTAAAGTCACTTTAGCACAGCACTGTAAATGTAACCTTCTTTTCATGTTATTTCTGAATTCCTCTAAGTTCTTAAAGGGATGTCAATTAAGCAAAGTAGCTGCTGTCTTGTTTTCCACCTTCCTCAATGTTCCAACTACCAGCTGAAAAAATCCTACTTCACTTTGCCACCAGCTGATTCTCATTGCCTCATCAGGCTGGTTTGAGCAGCTGAGAGAAAGAGTATTCAAAACATTCCTCGAGGGGGCTAATGCTGGCTTTACACCACCTTTACTTGCTGTCACAGCATAGTAGACTTGTTGAGGGAAGAAAAGACAGTGAATTGCCTGATACTTGCCACGCAACTGTGAGCAAAAGAAAGAGAAGAACATTAGAGGACTCCCAGAGAGCTCCGAGTAGAGAGGGAGGATGGGAAAGTAAGCAGCTGTGGGAGTGTGATGAGTGAGGGAAAAAAAGGCTGAGAGAGAGAACTGAGAAAAATCCACCTACTAGGGAAGAGGGACCACGGTGATGGCAAAGAGCTCATCTACATCCAGCTCAGGTTCAGTGTTAAAGAAAGGGAGGCAACAGCCAACAAATGCAAAAAGATATGTTGGCAAGATATTTGAAACCAGAGAGGATAGATCTGAGTAGTGAGGAAGAATCAAAATTGCAGAAGAAAAGGGGTGAGATCGTACATAAAAAGAAAAAAACCTACCCTTTAGGAGTACCAATGGCTGTACCAGGACCAAATGAGTGAGATGACACAAATTAAGTACATCATTGGCAAAGAGTTGGTAGACAGGATAAGGTTTCAGGAAAAGCAAGTGAGTAGAAGGAAGAAAATGAAAAAGATGATGAAAGATTACAAAATTGGTGGGACAGGAATTTTTAAGTTATGGGAAAGGAATGAAGAGTTGAGGCTTTTTATGAAGGTGAACTCTGTGGATGTTGCAGTTGAGAGAAAGGGTTTAGTAGGGTATTATCACTGAAGAGGAGCATAAGAAGGCAGAAGAAAATTTCAGGATACAGTATTTCCAGACAGGAAGAAAATCTGGAGTGATTGCCCAGAAAAGCAAAACCAGAATAAGGTGGGAGAAGAAAAACTATAAAAACTTAATAGATCATGGGAAAAGAAAAGTGAAAGGGGTACAGCAGTTAGAGTGTAGAGGAAAATGTTAAAGAATGGGCAGAAACACTGGGATCTAATTTTAATTGTGCTGTTAAATGAACTCTAAAGTTCAGAGTGAAAGGTTGAAACTTTGCAAGCATTAAAAGTGAGATGTAATGCCCAATTTATCTGAGAGATCCGTCTGGCCTTGTGCCTATCTCTTCTTACACTGTCTGTAGAGAAGATGTAGTGATAGGAGTCTAGAAATAACAAGGCCTCACAACTTTGACTTTTTAATATATTTCCTATGTAAGACCTCCCCTAGAAATAGTTAGCTATCCTGGAAGTTAGAGCACCAGTGGTCAGCCAAAACCGGAAATGTCATCATTGCTAGAGGTGTCAGAATTGCATCAGGAGG
>WAAD01040443.1:1308-23288 GCA_013389945.1 Fregata magnificens | reverse complement strand
AAGCCTTGCTCTCCCCTTTTGTGTTGTTCCAGTGAGTGCTGCCTTTACCCAGCGTGTTTTCCACCCGAGGAAATGGAAGGAGTACTCTAAGACTCCCAATAGTTGTCCCTTTGAGTGGCAAGAGCAGCTTAAAATTGCTTCAGGTCCATTAAGCTACAGTGCACTAGTTCTTCCTCACAAGCACTTAGTAATAGCCAGGCTTTACCAAATACCTCTGCTTTTTAGTGTTCTTTGGTTTTATACGGTATTTTAATTCAAGAATTACAGCTGAATTAAATTATGTTACATTAGCAGACTGCAATATGACTTAAAAATAAATGTTCTTACCCCTGGAATGACTACAGTCCCAACTCCATTTTTCAGTTTTGATCTACCTCTGCCACCTCTTCCTGAAAGACCTGCACCACGTGGCCTCCGCTTCCCTGGGAATCCTGATCCACGGCCCTATTCAATATAAGATAACAACTTAAATGCAACCTGAAGTTCTTTTGTTATACAGGATTCAAACTTGTTCAATGCACTAGGGAAAAACGTAAGTAAAAAACCACCCTATGATTTCAAGTGAATATGAGCACACTAGGCCATAGTCATTAAGTCACTGCATAAATCATTGTGAAATACCTTTAACTACTTACATGACATAATATGATCACCTTTACCACCAGTGAGAAAGCAGCCAAAACCAGAAATGTTTATTTTCTGCTCAGGAATAACTGGAAATACAGAAATGTGGTTTTTTTCCACAGTTGCAAAGTATCCAAAATAAATATCCTCTATTCTATGATACATTTTTCTTTTCTTTTTAAACAGTCAGCTCAGCAAGTCATGGGACTTCTAAATAGGGTCTGGACACTTGATTAGTTGCAATCATAGATGCTTTTATTACGCTATGAATAATCAGGCAAACACTGGAATTTATTAGGGCTCAATCCTGCTCCCAAAACAAAGCAGGAGCTAGCTCCACCAGACTCTCTTAATTCAGCAGATACAGAGAGAGCTTTTTATATTAACTGTATCAATTACACTCAGATCAACACTTCCCATAAAATGATGTTTTTCTTACAGAATATCCACTTATTTTTAGACAGCTTCTTTTTCCCCCTTCCTTATTTTAGATGCAGACGTACAGTTGCAGTGTTGTGCGCGCTGGAGTATTCACAGTATGTTCAACTACAATTAACTGTGGAAAAGCACGTATGTTTTTAATAATAATTACCTGACATCAATACTGTGATTGAGTTTTAATTTCATGGGTTTTTTATTTTTAATTTCAAAATGAACTAAACACAAAGAGGATCCCTAATCCTCCTTAGTATTTTTCCGGAGAGAAACAGAACATATTGACAATGTCCCTGAGTTCTGGCTGGTATGTCAGACACCTTTACAACATGTTTCAGAACCTCTGATCTGTATAAATGACGATGATTATGGTATATACTCAAATAAGCACCTTTCCTACTATGAAATAAGCAATGAGATTATTTATTGCATTTCAAATTTGTGAATAATCTTGGCTCCTAATACAGCCTGACTCCATCCACAAAGTATCTAGATATGGTGTCTGTATCCAAACGTTTGCTGGAAACTACTTTTAATACCAAGACAAAACATTTACTCAATAAAACAATGTTGACAGAACCACAAAGCTCATTGGGGACGGTGTCACCAACATACATGAACAGTCTCTAATGACAGAGACAGGAGTTCTGGATGGAAAGCAGCACTATGGGCTCAATATTACCAACGGTATTTTTCAAATACGCCAACTCCTGTTTTGAACAAGATATAGAAGTTTATGGTCATAATTAAAGGGAGAATCCAAGCATCCCAATATCAAAATTTTATTAACATCCATCTATTAATGGAAAGAGAAATTAAATTGACTTATTCTTACACAACAAGGTAATGTAACGCAATGCTATTTTAGGAAGTGAAAGGAAGGATGCTACTGATGGCTGAAGTATTTATATGTACTAAGGGCAAACAAAAAAATGTTGTCCTTTACATATAGATGGAGTTAATACATATGCACACAGAGGACATACAAGTGTCAATTTTTTAAGATGTAAACTCTTCTGGCATGTTTCTTATTTTGTCTGTTTCAAACCAAGTATCAGTATTGTTATTTTCACACAACTAGTAACAGGAATAAGCACACACTTTTATCAATGTTAATGCTGAATATTAAGCTGAAAATTAATGCTTGAAGCAGCAAAAGCTAAGCTAATGTCAAATTAAAATAAAATTAGCATGAGAGTTAAAGTGAGATGAAAATAAGTCATTGGGAAGCTACCACTATTTGTCAGAGTTTCATCATTTAGCTTTTTTGCCTTTATTTAAAAAAAATAATTCCACTTAGTTTCTTCAGGTGTTTTTAGTGGTAAACGTCACTGTGGATACAAGCTTTGGTTCATCTAATCAGGTACAAAAGTTGTTATTTATTCCCCCCATAAGCTAAAAACGACGTCACTTTGAATCCACTCTGCAAGATTTCTCCACAGCAACAAATTCAAGCCACCCTTCAGATCTCTGCTCCTTTCCGTGCCTGGCTTACCTTACTGCCAGTCTTAAGGACATTTTCCTTCTCAGGTAATTTATTTTGACAGCTATGTAAAGCCAACCACAAAAAGTGAAGTACTAAACACACACAAAAAATTGGTAATACAAGCTACTGAAAACTGGGGCAATGCCATCATACTGTACACTCTGGAAAGCATACATTTTTTTAACCTGAAGACTCCAGAGTTTCAATGACTTTTAAAGGCCTTAAACAGCAATACAATGGAAGATTCATTCAGTTGTGAGATACAGAATTTCATCACTAGTCTCTACAGCAGAAAGACAGCAACGGATACATGAAAATAAATTCAAATTATTTACCACTTTGATGCTCCAAATGGCACTGCCAGGAAGCTGTCTGGATTTAAAAATGTCCCGACCTTCTGAAATGTCTGGGGACCAGGAAGGTGGGCTGACTGTATTATTGGTACTCCAAGCCCCCTAGGATACGGTAGGTGAGAAAATAGATGTATAAAAATTCGCAACATAAAAAAAAAAAAAAAAAAAAAGAAAAGAAAAGAAAAAAAAAGAAAAAAGCAAGCAAAAAAAATCTGAAAAGCAAAGCACATGCAGGCATAGGCATTTCTACGTTAACTTAAGTAGTCAATTAGTTCACTGAGTGAGAGGAAGGTGGGAAATTTTTAGGTTCTCGTTGAAACATACACTAAAACAAATATTAACCTTGAACTGATGGTTAAGTACAACAAAATGAGTTTTATAAACAAAGCATAATACAAATTGAAAGCAAGCAATCATAACAACAACAAATTATATCCCTAAATTTTATTGCATTAAATGGAGACAGTAGTTTGAGATTATAACATCCCCCTTTACACTTCAAATCACATTTTGAAAGAGCAGATGGCCTTAGTCAACTTTTGAGTCTAAACTACTGACAATCACAGCAACAACTAGTTTGAGAAGTACATGAAATAAAAGGAATATAAATAAACCATTAAAAAGAAAAACAGCCATGGTAATTAAGAAAGTACCTCCTTCTTGCGAGTTTGCCACAAATAAACCATTATAAAACTCCACTACTAAGTTTTTTTCACCCCAGTGTTCTCACGTTATGCTGTGATATCAGATTTCAATATGTTATTATATACATGTAATAATATACATCCATATGGTGTACCTACAAACTCTTTTTAACTAATCAATTATTATCCCTATTTATATAGTTTCCATCATGGTGAGATATTGTATAACTCTGTCAGAAGAAATATGGCAAAACAAGAAGAAAGTGCTAAGATGGACAAGAAAAAAACACATTGAAGTTCCTTATACACATTGAAATCTGGGGAAGACTTCCTCAAACCCTGAGTAAAGACTGCAGGAGATAGCCATCAAAATAAATAACTTCATTCTAAATTTACAAATTAGAATATTTAAAGGATAATACATTTTCCTAATTCTAAGTTTGTGAGAGTAAGAAATAATGAATACCAAGATGAGAAATAAAACAGATGAAAAGTATAGGTTTACCTTCTCAAGAATGACATTCAGCAGTAGAATCACACGGATGGTACGAAATAACCTCATGCATACTAACAGTCCCAACTATTCACACATGCATATCTGCTCACATGGGCAAGCCCAAACACATTTACGCCTTTGAATACCAGTCTATACAATAATAAGCATTAAGAAAAACAAGATAGCTTTGCAAAATGTGTTTTTTTTCTGAAATGAACTGTTCTCCATCAAGAATGTGTGGGAAACAAGTTTCTTTGAAATCAACAACTCATCAAAACATATATTCATCTCAGACTGTAAATAGGTACCTTGCTAACAGCTGCGCTGACTGAAAATAGGGCTACCCCCAACTGATTTCAGGCCAGAAGGATCACGGGCAAGACCTCCCTAATCCACACAAGGCACAGCCAGGTTAGCTCAATCTGCTGATGACGGTGAGTATGAGCCAACATCTCGCTTACCCTCGAGCAGATGAGGAAAAGCTCAGATGACACCTTCTGCTTGCAGAGCTGGGTAGGCAGTAACCTACGGCTGCTCAGATAGCTCAGTATTCAAACTGGCATAATAGATCCAAAAGAAAAAGTTTGTCAGTGACCTAAAACCCTAATTACACATAAAAGTTGCATTTTAAAAATGACAACATTGTCTAAGTGGTACAACCCACAGTGTGGACACAGTGGTATTCAGTATAAATCTGCTTTCTAGGACTTTAGCTATGCCTGCATGGGAAAGGGAATATGGACAATACAAAAAAAGAACAAAAAACCCCACCACTTTACAATTTTGTCCACACCAGGGGGTACTTAGACACACAACCTACAAACTGCTTAGTGGCCAGAAGATTATCTCTGTTTTCAACTTCCCATCATTGTCCTCCCTCTGCCAAGGTGCTTCCAAAAAATACTCCAGCTGAACTGCGAGTGCCAGCAACTGCTCACCTGCGCTTGGGTTAAAGTGGGTATGCTTGACCAAACAGCTTACATTGTAAGATTTTGCTATCCCAGCTTTTTGCTTGACTTCAGTTAGATGGTCATCACGCAGACAATTCAGCAGATCAAAAGGATCAACAACCTCTAACAGGGGAACAGCGTTGAGAAGAAACCTTCTAAACCTACAGATGGACG
The DNA here is from genome assembly GCA_013389945.1 of Fregata magnificens. Lineage (NCBI taxonomy): Eukaryota > Metazoa > Chordata > Aves > Suliformes > Fregatidae > Fregata > Fregata magnificens. Next base: position 18,126 of record WAAD01040443.1, on the reverse strand, counting down.
GGAGTCCTTGTTCACATCCAGGATGTAAGGGCATACTATTCATAATGTAACATGGGCACAACTGCATCAAGTCAGAAACAGGCGGAAAGAAAGCAAGCGAACTTCCACAGAAACAGAGGTCTGATACACCTACGCAAACACACTCCTGGGGTGCCTCCTCTGAAACACGTCACACTCTACCTGTGCTGAACCACCCTGGGCTCCCTGCATGGTCAGCAAAGGGAAACGGGTGCTTGCAGAAGGCAACTCACTGCGTGGGATGGAAGGTGTCAGATTAGTCTCACCCTGCACACCCCTACTTCTCTCCAGTGACTCTAATGGGAACCTCAAGGTGACTACAGCAGATCTTTAACACTGCAGATATCTGTGGTTGGGTGAATCCCACCCCTCGAGCCCGCAGCAACTTCCACCAGGCAGAAATGGCAAGACTGAAGTCTGATTTTGTTGTCAGGAGCACTGTAGTTTATTAATCAGTTCTCTGTCGAAATCTCACGTTTTTACTAAGCACTGTCACAACAGTTAGCAACTACATCAGCAGGTTTGTGGCAACAGGAAATTTAGCTTTACTATGCTAGCCATATTTTTAATATCAAAGAATGTTCCATTTTAGCAAGATAAAGTTAAAACTTTCATTGAATTTTAGTTACAGTTTCCCTATATTTCTAAAATTCATAATGCATAGCAAGTAACTGTTCTTATAGTATGGCAACTCAAAGAAAATAGCAACACAAAGAAAATCTGTGTATCGCAGAAAAAAACCTTTACATCAATCTATAAGGGAGGCAACATGTTGGCTAAGGGTCAAAATTCAAGATCTCAAACATGCTGAAAATACTTAATCAACAACTAAAACTACCTACTCTTATTTGGGACGTACAAAATTATTTTCCTTTTAAGAAGATACACTACTCTAGGGATTAAGTATATTCAAAAGATTAAAAGGCTAATAGAATATTAAATCTGAATATGAAATATTTGGTCTTGCAAAACAAAATGAATTGTATATGATTCATGAACCATATTGTTAAGAATTAAATTGGAAATTTAATCCAAGTTTTATTGTAGATCAGAAACATTTGAATTCTTGGTCAGATAAACTTAATTAAAAAACACACACTTCCACAATACTATGAACAAATGAATTACATCAAAGAGATGCATTAATTGTATTTTGGCTTTTAATTAATGCCTATTACCACACAACACTGAAGAGAAAGTTCTATTCAGTTCATTTACATCAGAACCATGGCAATAATTATGTACTGTGACAGAAACAGGAAGTTCTAATTCTCCATCATATTCTTGAGTCCTCGAAATTGAACAACACAGCTGCAAGTAAATTATAACAAAAGGAAACCCAATGTCAGCAAGGGTCAGGAGATCTCACTAAATTACCACTGACTGTGTTTAGCTGCTTAATGCTTTATGAAATCGACTGCAATTGCAAATGCACAAACCTGGATTTGCATTTTAATATTTCATGTAGTTTTAGGGTTGTGAACAAAATTTAATCTGTTCAAAATAAAGCTCCCCTCATAAAAAAACCCATAAAAAACGTAACAAAAACTAATCCTTGAAAAAGACCCTTTTTGATCTTTTTTTGCAACATCATCCACCACTACAACAACAGACTTAGTGGAACCATGTAATTGAAGACAGCAAAAAAGCCATAATACCCAAGAGAGAACACACATCCAAACCCATCACGGTGCTTTGCATTTTCCAGTGTCATTTTAGAAAATCTCTTAAAACACCTAGAAATATGTAGTGAGCCATATAATAGTGATCACCAATATCTTCATGGTGAAAATTAAATACCTCTAATCACAGCATTTTCCATGGAACGCATTCTAAAATAATACTTAGGATAAAACAAAACCAGTAGAAGGTTATTATTTTCTGTTCAATACTATTCTACAGACCATTCTCACTTCTTTACCTACCAGTCTTACAATGCCACATATGTTGTAATGCCCTCCATTTACTGACTTCGTACTGTGCTTTCCAGTATACAGTGCTGTTGCAAAAATAACTATTTCAAATTTGTTCAATTCAGATACATAGAATATACCCAATACCATTTAAAGTATACCTCCACAGAAAAAAATACCCATTTTCCTTGTGAAGATTTATTTCAAACCAGATACACGCCAGATTAATCATTAATAAACTTACATAATAATTTCTTTTAAGACTATTACTTCAGAAAAAATAAATATGAAAAAGATCAAAGCAAGGTTCTGCCCCAGCATAAATTTGCAGTTTGTAGGCCGGGGTGGAGAATCTGCATATTCCATGGAGAAGACACTGTACAGACAGAGCACTGAGGACAGCACTGTAAAAACTTCATCACGCTGGCAGCTACTAGCGAGTATCTCTGATCCATGAACAACTAGATTTCAGATATACGTAAAAAACAATTTGGCTCCACTATGGAGTAGAATAACAGAAACAGAAAGGGCCCAAAAATGGACCAAAACCCATGGGAAGTCAGAGAAATGCTATACCTGGCAGACAGAGGGTCCTCTCACTGGGCTGGATACAGATTTAAAGCTTACCTGTAGCTGAATGGATAATATGCTATCCTAACAAACACTGTTAGTAGAAGTGCACCTTACTGATAGGAGTTCTTATGCTGACACAGAAAAAACACATTCTCCAAAGTAGAATACGCTTGTACCGGCAAAAGCAATTCCTATCAGTATAACTGTACCTACATATTGATTTATACATAGTTCCCCTTTTGCTTAGGAGATGGATTTTCTCCTGTTGCTTCTAACCAAAGTAGTGATGCCTGCAAAAATGCTATGGAGGAGAGGGGTGGTGATGACGGCAACACTGGTAGTGCAGCCCTGGAAGGGACTCATGAAGCCTTTTTAAGCAGAATATGGTCTTCATGGTTTGTGAGATGGGTTTTAGTCCTTTCAAAATAGGAGTGATGTAGTGGTGTTGCAGACACACCACTAAAGCCTATTACAAATGCAAACTACTAAGGTCCAATACAGGAAATCACTTCAGATTATGCATAGCTTTGTATTCAATAGTGAAACTGAATAATTATTCAAATATATTTTATTAGCAATTGTGTTAATAGATTTTGAAGAGAGGGATATACTACTGCCCAGCACAATACATTAAATTTAGTGAAAACAAACCCACATCAGAAACTATCCCTTTACATGGATTCCCCTGAAGCATGTATCTTATAAAATTGAGGAGCAGTATATTCAGAATCCAGAGAATTTTTTTTCCTATTCTTCTTCCTATGAAGTTCCATAAACACACTGCAATGGATTTTTTTATTTTTTAAACAGGAACAGGGCATTCCTATAAGGTAAACTACATATTAAAAGATTTAAATCTTCCAGGAGAAAGGGAAGAATATTGCCACCTATGGAAATTGGCTAATGCTGGCTTGTCTTTGGGGTTCACGGAGTAATCAGACTCTTTATGAAGTATCTATTTTAAACCTGTGCAGTCCTGGACAAGCAACTAGTTCTGCAGTGACAGTTCCTTTGAGCAACAAAAGAAAGTAGCTGTGGAGCCAACGTTAGGTTCACCAAGTATAGGAGCCACAACCTCTTTAACCAATAAAAATAACCCAATCCTATTTGTGTAACTTTTCTCTCTTATTTCACTGCCCTGTAAGACATGTTCTAAGAACTCATCCAGCTGCAAGGTAACAGTTGTATCCCATAACCTAGGTCCTGACACAAAGTGACACAACAGCATTATGTGTTATTTTTTTAAACAGAAAGAAGCAGACCTCAAACCTGTAAAATTAACCTGCTTTTCAGAAGGCAAAATTCCTCTTCAGTGACACCCAGAGAAGAATCACACATTATATTATTCCAAACTGCTATACCTATAACTTCATAAAAGTATTGTTTTCTGCATTTCCCTTCTTTTGGATCAATGTGATCATCTTTGGATAGACAAGCATCGAAACACTGTGTTAGGCTAAAATGTTTTAAGTTAAGTTTATGTCCCTTCTTCAGCGGTGAGGCCACGCTTGGCATGGAAAATGAGATGGGACGGCAGAAAGCAGCACTTTTCTCAGCTGCCAGCACCTGCCCAATATGATGCTCTCCCTAAGCCAGAACTGGGAGAAAACATCCATTTTGAAGTGTCTGTAGAGTATGACACAAAGAAACAAAAGGTTTTAGTTCTTTGGGTTTTATACCTGGTGAAAACCTGCTCACTTGCCATCAAACCTGCCCCCAAAATTGTCGTGTAACAGGAAACCAATCCAGACCCCGGCACACGTAAGTGTCTGGAGAGCACTGACAGCAGGCAAGAGAGAGCATCAGAAGGAAGATTACAGTTACGGCTATGAGGCTGCTTCTTTCTTTTGCCAATTTGCAAATCAGTTTCTAAAATCATACCTAACGAGTTGATTATAAAGAAAGTCATATATAGGGCTGCTGACACAAATATCAGAAAAATGTAGCATTTTCTCTCCAGAGAACTGGAACAAACACTAACAAAAAATCACAAGTGCACTTTTTAAGATGACATAAATTGAGCACAATTAGATAAAAACACAAGGTGTTCTTCTGACAATCAAATATATTTAGAGGTTTCTGCTCCTATCCACAACTCTCAATTTGGAAAGAACAAAATTCTTTAAAAAACCTAAATGTTTAGAGCAAAACCAGTAATTAAAGAAACCCCCAAAACCAAACCTAAACCAACTTCTGTGTGCAATCCGAAGGCTAAAACGTTTAACCACATACCTTACCCATTGTGGATTTGTCTGATTGCATCTTGCTCAAAAGGAAAGCACCTGCCCGCAACTGGACATTTCTAGATCTCTTATAGTCTACAGACCACCATTTGACAGGTTTCAGTCCCTCAGCAAAGGCCCAAAGTAGGACGTTAACATGGCAAACTTACAGCGACGGAGATAATTTTGTCACTGTTTAAGGCATATACATATTTCTGCAAATATGATATATACCTTATTGCACAGTGACCAAGAAAAATCTAACTGCAGCAAAATAAACACAGAATTCCTAAACTCAGTGGAATCAGAAGTAAGGCCCTAATAATAAAGTTGGTTTCAGAAAACACCTATTATATACAAGCTTCTTCTCTGTTTTCAAAATACACATTACCTACAGGTATGAGACTTGCATCCTTCATGTCCAACATGGAAAATCATATGAACAAAAGTAAAAACTGACTGATGAACAGTCTGAAAAAGATCCCCAAGCCCAAATCCCTACAAGCTAGTTAAGCTGAATTTAGATTACTGGTAGAAGGTGAGGAAAACAGTGTTTATTTTTCACTAATCCAGTATCCACAGGGTCTTCATTTTTTTTCAGTCCTTACTCAAGACAATTTTTCACTGACTTCCACGAGGTGCCGATCTGTGCTAAAACTGAATAATCAATGGCAAGTAAGAAAGTGTACTGGGACTTAAAACAAAGTATGCCCATGCTTTTCTTACCAGAAAATTGCTACTTGCTTCACAAAAGTTCCATCTTAATAGGTGTTTAAAGCGCAAGACAAAGATAATCGAAATCAAAGGAAACTTTCACAGACCTCCAACATACTTTGACAAGACAGATCATGAATTTTATAAGTAACTTGTCCAGTTCTACTGGTACTGCTAAGCTGCTAAGTACTTTTTTATTTTAAAATATCATTTGCAAACTGTTGAACAGATTATATTAATTTAGCGTCACAACTAGGATTTTGTGTTACACCTGACTTCTAAACTGTAATTCAACTCGGTTTTATTTGCATTATTGACACCACATATTAAGAGGTTAATGTCTATACTCTATTGTACACAGAATATACGAACTGCTACTTTTACAGCTGATTTTTTTGTTTGTTTGTTTTTTTTAAGACACGTATCTATTCTGCTATAGGCTCTTTACAGCTGGGGTCAGCCTTCATGTTTTCCTCAACAGGTTCTCTGGCAGTTAACTAATTTGTTAACTGTATCGTGATGCTGGTTCCAATGCAGAGCAGGGGTAAATTGCACAGAAAAATAAATATAACTCTTACTGGAACACGAAAGAAGACAAATAAACTTCCCCAACAGAAAACCTGAATTCATTTCAGACTGCCTAAGAACGTCACCCCTTTTCAATTTGCATGATAAACTGAGAAAAGAAATTTAATTTTTAAGACAGTACAGAGTATTAAGAAAAATTATTTTTATACATGTTTGTATATGAGGGTAAAAAAACCCCCCAGAGATACTCTAAAACCTTCCAAACTTAATTTCTTATATTACATTTGTTGCCTTTATCATATACTTTTAACCCTTTCAGAACACTACCTCATACCTCTTCTTAAGAGCCAAGAATTTTGAACCCTTAGGTAACACATAAAAATGGAAAGAATTGTGCAATATATGAAAAGCTTTTGTAACACTAAGTTCAGAAAAGCATGAAATCATCAACCTAGAAGTCCCAAAGACTAAAAATAAATTGTGATGAGAACAGAAATGAAACATTAATTTGTCACACTGACATACTTTTTGTGTAGAATAAATCCTACAGATTGATGAACCATTTTCCTCACAACTATGCGACTCATGTAGAGAACAAGATGTTGCAGAAGGCAACAGACTTGAGGATTCTTTTCACTTATCAAATTTAATCCTAGTCAAACCACAACAATTTGTACCAGACAGTTCTTATGTGGTATTTGCTAATGTAACAAAACCATCAAATTATTTGCAACACCATTAAAAATGTTGATCAAGATATCTGGCAGCATGACGGAAACAGGAGTTGTTGCAGGTTTTTCCATAACGCCAGTTTAAGAAATGTTAACACACTTTGAAAGTACTAGCCAAAATAAAAGCATATATGAAAAAGATTAAGAGATCAGTTAAAAGGCACAGCATTATGTATGTCTGCATTTGTAGCATATGTATTAAAAATATAACACATTTTCTTTTATTTTGCGCTAAGCATGAGCTGAAAGAAACTTTACTTCTCACTAGAGAACCTTTATGATGTCCAATCTTTCAGTTATTTAACATGAAATTACTTTCTGGAAAAAATAAACCACACATTCACTTACAAGAATAAATGCATATTATGTTGTAAAAAAGAGGTGAATTTAACGCATTATACTGAAATTTGAACTATGTGCTTCATAAATATATAATGAAGTATTCTACATGCTTACCTGTCTTGATCTGGGTCTTCCAGGAGAAAACTTGCGTTTGGTGATGGCTGGTTTTCCCATGCCAATTTTTGGAGTGACTGGTATGTAAGTTGTTGGGAGAGCACTTCCAGCAGTGGAAGGCAATGCTGGGGGCTGACTGTGCTGTACATCTCGTGCAGAATGCAAGTCTAATGAAACATCTGGCGAGGAAGACACATTTGTCTTGTTTATATTAACTGATGGGGGAAGTGAGGGGTAAGTCTCAGCTGGTGATTTTATGGGTTTGTCTCCAACTGGTGAACTATTTGCAACACCTTCATTTGCAGAAGTAGTTTCTACTTCTAGAAGAGCTGGTGTTTCTGACTTTTCATGGATTTCTCCTTTTTCTACATCCTTTTGCACTTTTATTATTTCCAGTTGTTGTTCTACAGGGATACAAATATCTCCTTTACTTTCAGTCTCCTGTATTTCTGGCGTCACAGTTATGGTCTCAGGTACTGAAGACAGAGACCGAGAGTCTACTGTGGATACTTCTGATACGTCCACACTGCCCTGTGGCAGCTGTGTCTCTTCCACCTGTTTGTCTAACTCCTCCTGTATTACAGCTTGAACACCTTCCATCACTTCCATCATTTTCTCAGTCTGACTGTCACCAGATGCCGGTGTCTTTTTAGGAGACATTTCCATTTCAGCTGAATTAATTTCAACAGAGACTTCTGTTTCCAGTTCTGTGGTCTTTTCTTCTGGTGATATGCCTGTAACTAAGTACAACCGTATTAAAGGCTCAGTGCGAAAAAGAAAAACTTACACAGGTGTACCGGTCAACAAGTATACTTGGTACACGTCAAGTACACCAAGTACATATCACTTTACTTAAGTGAATTTAATACGTAGCTTAAAATATACTTCATAAATATCTTTCTTTGTACCTATGTTTATAGTAGTCTATGTTTTTAGTATATATTCCCACTGTTTGATCATTATTCTTCTTCCCTGGAAACACAGCAGAGTACATCACAAGAAAGTAGAACCAAGATTAATTTTTGAGGAATTTGAACACACATTTCCAGGTAGGCAGCTAAAAGTAGCTTCTCCTTTTTCAAGCAGACAGCTAAGGAGGACAGGACAAGCACCAATAAAAAACATTTCCCTCCTAGCGCTCTTTCAGACTTTAGGAAATCACCTGAAATGAAAAAGTTGACGCTGTTTTTTAATTTACTGTGTCATGGATTTCTTTCAAAGATATTTGTCTAGCCTTCCCTTGAACGAAATCAAGCACCTTTCATCCACAACCTTCTTCATCAAGGAGTTCCAGAGTCTTGCATCCATTCCGTGGAGAACTACATTCTTTGCTCTGAATTTGGCTTTTCATATATTCTTTTGATGGACCTTGATTCTCCTACAGGCCACTTACTTTCTATTACACTTGCACTCTTCTTAAATTCACACTGCTACAACCTCCTCAGTCACTACAGTTCAAAGCCTAGCATTTCATTATGAACGTGTCTTCACTGGTAGTTTTAAATCATGGCCCTTACACCACAGGCTGTAATGCATAACAGAGTGATTACAGCTAATCTGCAAGATATTTTTTTGCTTTGGCTTTAGATGCAGGTTTCTTGATTGCCCTTAGAGCAACCATCCTCCAACACTGGCTGGAGGTGGATGGGACATACTGGAAAGTTCTTCACCATTGATACCAGTCACTAACACACTTAGAGGACTTGACCCAGAAACCATTCTATCTGTATCCTTTTCTTTGGCTGGTACTTCATGTGTGATTGATAAGATGCATTTATTCCCAGAACATAAATGATCAGCTACTGCAGCACACCCTGTCTGGATGAGTACATTTGTTTATTAAACAACTTATCTTTTATTTACAAAGAAGACTTGAAGAGAAAGTGTGAGCGACTGTATTTAAATAGCAAGAAATAGTGGTTTTTACTATAAACCTCCAGCGTACAAAGGCACTTAACTGTATTTCCAGCTTTATGAGAAAGCCAGTCCCACCAAACAAGTAAAACAATTTTCTCCTACACAAATATTCTGAAGACTATCTTTGCCTTCAATAAAATACTTCTTCAGCAAAAGAGTTAATACTATTGCTTGAGAGTTCAGATAGTAATACTGACGCAATTTGTCTCCTACTGCTTTCCAGTCACTTTTTCCTCTTAAAATTATAAAGTACCACAAGCCTTACTGAATGGAAGAGGGTTCTGAAGGGTTCAGTAGCGGCATTTTCTCAGACTGCAAAACTCTTTCTTACCGTCTGTGACACATCCAACAGCTGATTCTGGACCAGGGCCATCACCCGCAATGGGTTGTTCCTGAAACGTCACATCCTCTCCACCACTTTCCATTTCCATTTCATCTGTACAAGCTTAAGGAGAGGCAAAGAAATTATCAAAATTGATATGATGTTTATTCTCTTACTTTGGTATCAGTAGTTGCTGTCGCTGTTTGACCTTTTGGCTAAGGAAAATTATATTTAACGATATGATAGGAGTTAGGACAAATCAGGTCAATGAGAAGGTTAGGGAGACTATATAGTACTCCTTAAAGATTAAAAACCTTTTTCTCATTAACACTGAAGCTACTTTATACCTTTCAAACAGTGAAAAATGTCTGTAAAGCAATCACATACACCTAATTGTGAAAATTTAATTTACTCATAGTCACAGAATTCTGCATTACCTGAGCAATACAAAAGGTCTTTTCTCAAATTCCAGTCTGCTAAATTCAACAGAACTTGCAGCATGAAGGCTTCAAATTTTTATACAAGTACTACAATGGCTTATGGCATAGATATGAGGTTCCATCTACTATCAGCACTTGGAACACGGATTTTCAACCTACCTGTTCAACAACATGAAAACTAAATTTTGCCACTTTAGGACTAGGATACCTTAATCTGCGAGTTCCCCATATCAAATAAAGGAATTTGCATGGAAAAGGGGCTATTGAGCACTTCTTTGGCTGACCAGTATAGAGCACAGAAACAGGAAATACTTTTTTTCCTAATGTAAAAGCTTTTTCAGTTAAGGAAATTCATTAAAACGCACTAGACAAAGTAGGAGCAGGAAAACCAAAGTATATAGTAAGTGTTAACTCAAAAGGAACTGATCCTCCACGGATGTTAGCACAAAAAAAGTCAAACGAATATAGCTTTCTGTTCAGGAAAGTCTCTTTAAAGTTCAAAAAGCCAGCAACTATTAGGTGATGCTACTTTTAGCACCTAAAAACTGCTCTCAGACTCTGCCAACTTTAAAGTAATATTTTAACTTTGAGGAAATGATCATTTAGATTGGCTCCAAATCTGATTTTAATGTACAAAAGTGCTCTCCTGGGTATAAAACACTGCATGACTGTACTGATATAATAGCTCCAGATTACTCCTCGTAACTGACATGACAGTCCTGTTCTTCCCTGAGTATGCTTGTCAATGCTTCCACTAGCTAGAAACCCTAACAGAAGCATTACTTAAAACCTTAGCCTTTCAAATAAACCTCTTACTTATTCAAAAGGGTTTTCAGTAGAAGACTGGGAGTTCTTCCAGTGTAGGTTTTGGATATTACTTGGACGTCTTCCTAAATGTTCTAAACACACTGCCTGAGAGTCCAACAGTCTCTACCCACCTTTCAGAATGGAAGCGATCTTCAAAGGTTGAAGTCGCCACTTCTTCCTAACTCAGTGCACATGTTCACTGATAGAGTTGATCTGCTCATTTACATACGTTTACCTACCGCCACTGCCCTTCCTCCAGGACCACCTTTTTCATCATTTCTTTACTGCTCACGAAAGGTACGCACTTACGCGTACAGGCTAACATCAAAGAGAATTACTTGTTTACACAAAACATCAGTTTGAACACATAAAAATTAGAGTTTTGTTGTAGTCCAATACTTCCCCTTTCCAGTCAAAAATTACTGGGCTTTTGAGAACACAGGTATTTATGCAACACAAGCATTGCTGTTTAGGCATCAGAAATGCACATGGCAGTGGTAGCGCAGTTCACAGAATCACAGAATATCTCAAGTTGGAAGGGACCCATAAGATTCATCAAGTCCAACTCCCTATTCCTCACAGGACTACCTAAAACTAAACCATATGACTAAGAGCGTCGTCCAGATGCTCCTTGAACTCTGACAGGCTTGGTGCCATGACCACTTCCCTTGGGAGCCTGTTCCAGCGACCAACCACCCTCTCAGTGAAGAACCATTTCCTAACGTCCAATCTGAACTTCCCCTGACGCAGCCTCATGCCATTTCCTTGTGTCCTGTCGCTGGTCACCAGAGATCAGCACCTCCCCCTCTGCTTGCCCCCCTTGAGGAAGTTGTAGACTGCGATGAGGACACCGCTCAGCCTTCTCTTCTCCAAGCTGAACAAGCCAGGTGACCTCAGCTGCTCCTTGTAAGTCTTGCCCTCAAGACCTTACACCATCTTGATCGCCCTCCTCTGGACACGCTCTAATAGTTTCATGTCCTTCTTATATTGAGGCGCCCAAAACTGCACACAATACTCGAGGTGGGGCCGCACCAGAGCAGTGTAGAGTGGGACAATCACCTCCCTCTGTTAGATTTTACCTTGCTTCCAAATTTAACCGCAACTGTACTTCTCCTAGCAAATTCAGCCTGCGTAACAGTAGGTGCTATCCAACAGAGCGCACGATGGGAAATACACATAGGCATTCAGTTATGAGTTCATTACACAGGTCTTATGGATGACCCACTGGACTCGGATCAACAGATCCAAGTTCTCTCTGTGCTTTCATTACTGAGTAATTTTTTAAAAAACACTTTACACTTTACTGCAACTAGATGATTAATCATACATCGTTTTGAAAAAGGAGACTTGATTAAAAGCTGTTTCATTAAATATACCCATCCCTTGAACACAGTCCAGCTTCCACCGCTGTGTCCTACCTGGACACAGTGAGGAGAATGGGCACTACGAGACTGACAAGCAGCAAGAGGGAAACAGAAAAGCTGGATGTCTCTAGGAACATCTACCAGAAGCTCGCTTGTGCCTGGTAGTTAGGCACAAATGAATACAACAGTTAGGCTGTCAAATGAATACATTTATGAACTGTACCACATCCAAAAAAAAATTAGAGAAGTTTACAGCTCCAGGCTGGGAAGCTGGAGCTGGAAGGTTGAGAGCCACCATTAAGGTGCTTACTTGCCCTGTCTCTAATACAGGATCCTGAAGCCAGAAAGCATATTGAGAAGACAGCTCACCCATGGACTGCTTCAGAAGCTGCTGCTAAATAAAGGAACAGATGAACTCCACAGAGTAGAATATGAGTGGCTGGTTCACAAAAGACTTAGTGAGACAGCTGCAGATATTTATATTTGATGTTAGCATTCTGGAAATATAAAGATCACGTTTGATTACCTGCTATACTGTCAGGTTCAGGAATGAGTTCAGAAGTGTCCATTACATCACATGACTGAGTCTGGTCCCCTTCTCCTTGTTTACAAAGAGTGCAGATGTAGACTTTCAACTGAGACTCCAATTCACTACCTGGAGATCTGTCACATTCTATGTGAATCCACCTGGAGAGATTAATTTAGTGTGACTATGATTTTAATAATCAAAATATAAAGTATCCTAGTCAAAATCAATTAAAAAATAGCACTGTTTCCCATTCCTAGAGGGAAATTAAAAAAATGGCAACCAACGCTTTATTACAGAGAATTTTAGAGAAATAAGCATGATACATCAGTATGTCAAGCAGTGAACAAATTTAAACATGAAGACCTAAACTGTCACTAAAGCCAACTGGACATCACAACATGTATAGCAATATCAAGATGTTGCACAGCAAGATACAATAGCACTGAATATGAAACACAGTCTACATTCTTAAAAGATTCCCAATAGTGCTTTTTTTTTTTAATTACTGGCATAGCAAAACACATAAAATTAAATAGAGAACACCTGCTTGAAAATTTAACAAAAATAGACCATTGCAAACAACCCTGCTTATACAACAGTCTTTAAAAGTTAGGACAATGACTCTTCTAGTCTGCTTACTCACAAAATAGATGCAATGTAAGAAGCAGCAGCAGCACATATTTCTCTGTACACCTCAGGTAACTGCCAATTAATACTTACTTGCTAAGATTAAAATAAGACTACCCACTATTGTTCGTTGTATTTAGGGACGAAGGATCAAGATGTTGCACAAGATACTATAGCATTGTACATCAAACAGTCTACACCCTTCACAGAAACACACCAATGTCATACAGCTCACCATAAGCTTTAGGCATTTTAGTACAATTTAACAAAAATGAGGATTCTTACCTTTTGCACATGTGACAATGCAACATATCTTTCTGGAAGTCTTGGAGGCACAGTTTTTCACAGAAAGGACAAGATAAGTTGTCTTGCTGTTGGTAACAACTGTCACATACCAAACAATTATGGTGCCACTGACAACTTGTTCGTGTGCCACACTCAGCACATACTCTACAGTTCTAGAGATCACAAGAATTTAGTTGTTAATTATGCTATTTCACAATGTGATAGAACTGCCATTAACCGACATTTTCTTGTTTTGAATTAAATTAAAGAAAGTTTCCACCCTTGATAACACTAATACATTATCCAGGATCTGATAATAGAGCATGGAGAGCCTGTGCAACAGCAAGAATAGCTTCCTTGCACTACTCCCTGACTTGGAAGGAGTTTTTCTTATGAGACCAAACTTTTTTATTCCTAATCTCAGTCATCTTATGACTGCCACGAACTGACTATGAAATTACATACATCTCATGTACAGGGACTTCCCTTGTTATGCTGATATTGTATTTTTATTACTCCTTACACTCACAAAGTTACTGGTAAAACAACAAATTCATCCTGCTCTCCTCAAACGCAAAGGAACCCTTGAGCTGCAGAACTGTCATTCTGGTAAGCAAGACGTAGTTGAATATAAAGAACCTTCACGTATAGATTACATATACTACTGCATAGGTTTTAGTTTACATTTTAGTTTACATTAGATCATGAGAGCAGCTGTCATTAAGTGAAGGTTATCCACTCCACCTGGATCCTATGCTTGTCTTTTCCCCTATGGGGGCTGATTTACTGTCCTACATAGGCTGCTTCAGCCACTGCATTGACAGCCACCCTCACAGAGCAGCTGTAGAGCCACATGATGACATACAGGTGGGATTCCTTCAGAAATTACAAGTTATGTTACACGGCAACACCAGTTCACAATAGAGCTAAAGCAGCGTAATGTGGATAACAAAATTTGGGCCCCTATAATGATAAGGAATTATTCTGAAACCTTTCAACTTACTTTACATTTCCAACCATTCGTTGGTACAGCATCCATAACTGGTTGTAGACAGAAAGTATGGTAGCCTTTGTCACATGTATCGCACACCAGCATCTTGTTGTCTTCCCCAGAATGTCTATGAAAAGTAACAACTGGTTAAAAAAAATTATTTAAACAAGCCATAACAAAAAAATCTATTTAATGAAAAGTCTAAACAGGAAGACACATAGCTGAGCACATGAAAATATATGAATATCGCTTACAAATATCTCCAAAGATAATGCCCTCAAATTCATATTTAAGTATGAATTGAGACCACTATGTTTACTCTAGCAAGTTCTGAGCCTGTGCAACCATTCCAATTTCTAGAAATCCGCCCACTTTCATTTACACACATGTGGACAGATCTAATGGCCTTTCTGTACTGAAATCAGTTCAAAATCTGAAATATTTACTTTCTTTCTTTCTGAAAAGAACATGCAATTGCACTTGTTCCTACAAACAGCCTGACTGTATTTTTTCCCAAGAAGAAAATGAGCCATCGCCTCTGACTACCAGAGCTCCTACAATGTCAACCAATATGATTGCAAGAGCAAAACAAACATTAAAGGAAGAGATTTCAATTTTCCTACAATCATGTATTACAGAGCTCCACCACAAGTATCAGTGATAAAATAAATTTGCAGAGAATAAGACAAATAGTTTGGTAATATCTAAAGGCATTGTGTTCTGTCTTAGTTTAAATAAATTAATCCAATAAATAAGTATACAACAAGATTTGCCTGGATAAAGCTTCATAATATATGGCATTACACATACTAGATACTACTTCATTACCTGGAAGACCTGATATTTGAAAGAACAGTAAATGCTCTCTCTTTGCATGGAGATATGCTTAAAATGCTGTTCTTCAACACTGGCATAAAACTGCCATACTGCATAAAGTAATAGGTGTGAAAACGTCACGTTTTCTACTTTTCCACTAGAGAGAGCAAATACCATAATTACCCAGTATGACACTTTTAGGGATACTTTTTTGAATGTGCTTCACTATTATAACTTCATTGCTAGCATTTGCTATCAGCTGCATGTGATCAGGAAACAATCTTCTTTAAAGTGGGTGAATCTGAATGCTGGCAAATACCAAGTGTTCTGCTTGGAAAACAGCAAAGCACTGTCTGATCAGGTACATGAGGCAGTAGTTAAGTGGCTTTTTTCCTTCATACTGTCCCAACCGATCTGACTAAAGCAGAACAAAACTCTTTATTTCTTCTCTAGTAAGCCCTTAGGGAAAAAAAAAAAAAACCAAAACCAAACAAACAAGCAAAAGAACTCTGGAATGCCCATCAGGTTAGGTTATATGAGAACAAGTTTACAAGCAGTCAGTGTTTTCTAAGTGGACCCTTATAATATCGCAACAATTATGTTTCGTTGTCTCAGTGTTTTTTTGGTGTAACAATTCAATCATGGTCACTCATGCCACTTTTTTTCCTTCCTCAATTAAGCCATGTTTTTGTTTTCATAATGACTCATTAACTGCCTCTGAAAGATACAGAAGAGAGGGCTTAATGCAGGGGACCTACCCAGTATGTGGAACACGCACAGCTGAAACGTCAGCTGAGTAAGAGCACAGGTTCCCAGACTGTAAAGGCACTACATTAAATTAATTTGTTATTTTGGTAAATTTAAGAATGCATGGTGGTGTTAGTTGATGGTTGGACTTGACGATCTTAGAGCAATGATTCTATGATTCTATGAAAAATCCTCCTGCATAAAAGGAGGAAAAAGTCAGAAGGTTTTGCTGCTCTCCAGAACCTGCCAAGATAATGGTAACTCTGGGGGTATAATGTGCAGGAGTTCCTGCTCAGCTGTTTTAGAAGAAAGTTCCCAACACAAGGGTTTGTTCAGCTACTTCATATACTATCATAACAGATATGTCTGGGCAAATAGTCTACACTTTTTGGAAAAAAAGAACAGTTAATAAAATAGATGTTTTAAAATCACAGCACATAAATCTGACACCGTCCTCCTCCATGTCCTTTATGTCTCACTTACTTGCAGTTCTGGCACACTTTGCAATCAGGACACTGCCAACCTGCTCTTTTTAAAGGTGTAACTTGTATGTCCAGGCACATCCCATGGTAGTGCTGGCCACAGGTAGTACAAAAAAGTTGATCTAAGAGGTCTCCAGGGCTGTCGCACACTGCACAATTTGCTTCTTCCTTTGCTACAAAGAAATTATTTTTTCAATTATTATTTCATTCGAAATTATGAACAATTTGACGAACCCAAAGAAGCCATGAAATTCTTTAGTAGTTCTTACACATACAAAACTTGATCATTCTCAAAAAATTCAAATTTAAGTAATATACTTAATAACTACTCCTTTA
>WAAD01040440.1:852-17669 GCA_013389945.1 Fregata magnificens | reverse complement strand
CCTCATCCTTACCCACAAGCACTCAACTTTGTCGTACTTCAGAACACTTGATACCCCCTAGGGGAATTTGGAATTTCCCTTCCCTGTAATCAGAATTCCACCTGTGATTGTCCAGAGTTTGATAATGGGACAATAGCATAAAGGCTGTTTATACAGCCTTTGAGTCTCCGCAGGACCCCTGTATGGTCAGTGGAGACAGAGGTTCTTCTAGAAAGCGAACTGAAGCAGAAACTGATTTTAAGTACATTACCACATGAGGATCTCCTCTCTCTCTCTCTCTCTTTGTGTGTTCCCACTGAACGGACGGCAGTGTAATCATGTCTTATTTCCTATTTATTACAACTGATTTCCCCTTAAAATGTCATAGAAAAAATGCTGTGCCCATTAAAGTATTTGTGAAGCTGTGACTGTGCAAGTCTTCTGTATCTTTTTTCATGTATTATATAGATTACAAAATGGAGACTATTGGAATAGTATTTTTTTCCTTACATGGCTATTTACTCACAAGTGATTTGGCAGGTGATATATATACAGAAATGCCTTTTTGTTCCCGCTGGTAAACTATTGGAAGAGCTTTGTTAATAATCACATAAAACATTATCCTTTTTTGCCAAGTAACACAATTCTTACGTGAGCTCATAATACATGAAGGTGCTCCTGAGGGCAAATGATACCAGAGTGAACATTGCAAATAGTGTATTGCCTGGAGGTGAGTGCAACTGCCATTAAAGAAACACTTTTTAAAAAGAGATTTAGCTGTTTCAGCCATGTGAAAGCTGAAATGCATTGAAAGACTCTTTCTTTCCATAATATGCAATCTTGAGAACATTCACTGGAACTTCTGTTGGTGGATTGGGAATAACCACATGTAATTATGTGGTTGAGGCTATGGGTATTTTTAGACGTAATTTTAGTTTAGCTCATGCGTAACTAGAATATTCTGGTAAATTGACAAGTTCTAGAGAATAAAAGCTCTGCAAAACTAGTTTCTAACGTCCCATGCTGCTTAGGTGCAAATGATGAGAGGCACTAAAGAGGTATGAGTAATGAGGCTCTCATTAAGAAAAGAAGGAAATATCTCTGTCTTCGTATGAGATCAGGGAGTACATTAGTGCTTCTGTTTGTTATAGATGAAAATTAAGACAGTTTCTAACAGTGGCCTTGTACTCTGTACAATTAGTAGCAGTGTTTGCATCTTCTTAGAAATATTTCTTATAGGTTGATATGGTACCCAAGCTCACCTCCTCTTTTTGTACCATTTGATTCAAAATGAGAGGTGTTCTATTATTTTTCTTTTAATCAGAGAATTTTTTTAAATATGTACCATTTTAAAGTTGTATCTCTTCAGTTTAGTTAACTATCCTGCTATTTTTAACCCCGTATTTTCATTCTTTTTTAAACTTTAGTGAGAAATCATTTAACTAAAGTTAAAGTACTATTATCATTGTGTTGTCGTTTAACCTGGCAGGCAGCTAAACACCACACAGCCACTCACTCACCTCCCCCTCCCCCAGTGGGATGGGGGAGAGAATCAGAAGGGCAAAAGTGAGAAAACTTGTGGGTTGAGATAGGAAGAGTTTAATAACTAAAGTAAAATAATAGAAATAATAATAATAATCATCATCATCTTGTAATGAAAAGGAAAACAATGAGAGAGAGAGAGAAAGAAAAGCAAACAAAACAAAAAAACAACAGGTGATACACCCGCTCACCACCCGCCGGCCAATGCCCAGCCAGTGATCCCCCCCAGCCAGGTCCCTACCATTAATATACTGAGCATGATATCATATGGTATGGAATAGCCCTTTGGCCAGCTTGGATCAACAATTTTAGCTGTGTCCCCTCCCCTTCGAGCTTCTTGTGCACCTGGCAGAGCATGGGAGGCTAGAAAAGTCCTTGACTAGTGTAAGCACTACTTAGCAACAACTAAAACATCTCTGCATTATCAACACTGTTTTCAGCACAAATCCAAAACATAGCCCCATACTAGCTAGTATAAAGAAAATTAACTCTATCCCAGCCAAAACCAGCACATATCAATGATATAATACAAAGATTCTTTCAAATTAACACTTAGGTTAACCCGTAACCCTTAAGACTCTGAATATTAAAGACTCCGTAATATTTTTTTTGAAAAATTTCTACAGTGTAGCTCTGCAATTTATTGAGGAATTGACATTGTATTCATTTCAATATAAACTGTCTTTTCTGTATGCTAAAACATGTATGTATGTCTCTGGGTTATTTCAAATGGTGGATGAAACTTTTATACATTTGTTCAAAGAGAGATTACATTAGAAGATTAGAATGTAACACCTGGCAATATACAGGTTTTCATCTCCTCAAGGTTGTTTTAGGTTATCCTCCATTTGGTTCACAGATTAAGAGAACAGGCTTATTTAAAAATTGACACAGAAAAATGTTCTTTAGTCACTGTTTTCTAAGGCAGATGCTGACCACATGGAGAAATACCTGAAAGAGGCTAAATTGTAATCAACATCTCAGAACCGAGGGTGTGGTTTTCTCTGAAAGAATGAGAGTTTCAGGTTGCAAGACAACTAAAGTAGACATGGAACTGGACAGAGCTCCTTTTCGTTGGTTTTTTGGGGGGGCTGGTTTTTTGTTTGTTTGTTGGGGTTTTTTTCCCCCCTTGTTTGTGTTTACGATTATTTCTACTTTCCATGGGTAGTTTTAGGTGACCATGCTTCTTGATGGGAAGCTACTTTAGAGTCCAGGAAAGTATGAAAAAGTACGTAGTCAAGGGAAATATAAATTCACTATTTTTTACTAGTAGACAGCATTAGAATTCACATACGTTAATGTAACTCCATTCATATTTACTGTGTAACTAAGGTCTGTCTTCTTCCATAGCTCCAGTTGTCAGGTGACAGTCAAGCCGATTTACTTGAAATTCCCCTGAATCCTGGCCAGCAAAAAGATTCCACAGATCTAATGCTGTATTTGTTTTTCTCTAATGTACTGCTGCTTTACCTTTGATATCAGAGAAGAGAATCTGCATGTGCAGATTGGCTCTCATTTGTGATGTGGTATGGTGTAGGCTGATGAATACTGAACTGGCCCAAATGCTGTTATTTTAAAAGCAAAAACTCTAAAACAAAAGCCCATTCTTGTAATGTTTAATCTGTTAGGTGCTGCTCTTGCACGTATTTCTCGTGGATCTCAGTATAAACTTCTAATGTTTTACCGGGGGAAAAAACCTAAAGCAAAACAAACAAAAACCCTACCAAAACCAAAGACCCCACAAATTATAATAATTAAAACCAGAGAGACTACAGAAAGGTATCAAGCCCAAATCACAAGGACACCACCCTAGAAAAAAAAATGTTAGATTTCCAGGCTAAGAATGAATTTGGGCCAATATAGCTCCCTAACATGTAGGGATTGATTCACTCCCTGGCGACGTAGCATAGCAGTAGCCTTATTTCATGGTTTCAGCTGGGAAAGGATGGCTTTAATGTTGTTGGTATTTATTAGATGTTGGGATAGTTAACAGTGGTCCCAACAGATTGCTCTGTGATTGAATATCCTCAGCTGTCTGTCTTGCTTCCAAATCACCCTAACCACTGCCCCCCTCTCTTTGGAGCTGTGCCATGCCTCTAAGTACTTACTTCCTAGCAGAGGAGTAACTGTGGCAATGCTCAATTTCATTGGAGCAGTACTGAATTTTAGTCCTGGGGATTCTGGTTTATTTNAGTTTAATAACTAAAGTAAAATAATAGAAATAATAATAATAATCATCATCATCTTGTAATGAAAAGGAAAACAATGAGAGAGAGAGAGAAAGAAAAGCAAACAAAACAAAAAAACAACAGGTGATACACCCGCTCACCACCCGCCGGCCAATGCCCAGCCAGTGATCCCCCCCAGCCAGGTCCCTACCATTAATATACTGAGCATGATATCATATGGTATGGAATAGCCCTTTGGCCAGCTTGGATCAACAATTTTAGCTGTGTCCCCTCCCCTTCGAGCTTCTTGTGCACCTGGCAGAGCATGGGAGGCTAGAAAAGTCCTTGACTAGTGTAAGCACTACTTAGCAACAACTAAAACATCTCTGCATTATCAACACTGTTTTCAGCACAAATCCAAAACATAGCCCCATACTAGCTAGTATAAAGAAAATTAACTCTATCCCAGCCAAAACCAGCACATATCAATGATATAATACAAAGATTCTTTCAAATTAACACTTAGGTTAACCCGTAACCCTTAAGACTCTGAATATTAAAGACTCCGTAATATTTTTTTTGAAAAATTTCTACAGTGTAGCTCTGCAATTTATTGAGGAATTGACATTGTATTCATTTCAATATAAACTGTCTTTTCTGTATGCTAAAACATGTATGTATGTCTCTGGGTTATTTCAAATGGTGGATGAAACTTTTATACATTTGTTCAAAGAGAGATTACATTAGAAGATTAGAATGTAACACCTGGCAATATACAGGTTTTCATCTCCTCAAGGTTGTTTTAGGTTATCCTCCATTTGGTTCACAGATTAAGAGAACAGGCTTATTTAAAAATTGACACAGAAAAATGTTCTTTAGTCACTGTTTTCTAAGGCAGATGCTGACCACATGGAGAAATACCTGAAAGAGGCTAAATTGTAATCAACATCTCAGAACCGAGGGTGTGGTTTTCTCTGAAAGAATGAGAGTTTCAGGTTGCAAGACAACTAAAGTAGACATGGAACTGGACAGAGCTCCTTTTCGTTGGTTTTTTGGGGGGGCTGGTTTTTTGTTTGTTTGTTGGGGTTTTTTTCCCCCCTTGTTTGTGTTTACGATTATTTCTACTTTCCATGGGTAGTTTTAGGTGACCATGCTTCTTGATGGGAAGCTACTTTAGAGTCCAGGAAAGTATGAAAAAGTACGTAGTCAAGGGAAATATAAATTCACTATTTTTTACTAGTAGACAGCATTAGAATTCACATACGTTAATGTAACTCCATTCATATTTACTGTGTAACTAAGGTCTGTCTTCTTCCATAGCTCCAGTTGTCAGGTGACAGTCAAGCCGATTTACTTGAAATTCCCCTGAATCCTGGCCAGCAAAAAGATTCCACAGATCTAATGCTGTATTTGTTTTTCTCTAATGTACTGCTGCTTTACCTTTGATATCAGAGAAGAGAATCTGCATGTGCAGATTGGCTCTCATTTGTGATGTGGTATGGTGTAGGCTGATGAATACTGAACTGGCCCAAATGCTGTTATTTTAAAAGCAAAAACTCTAAAACAAAAGCCCATTCTTGTAATGTTTAATCTGTTAGGTGCTGCTCTTGCACGTATTTCTCGTGGATCTCAGTATAAACTTCTAATGTTTTACCGGGGGAAAAAACCTAAAGCAAAACAAACAAAAACCCTACCAAAACCAAAGACCCCACAAATTATAATAATTAAAACCAGAGAGACTACAGAAAGGTATCAAGCCCAAATCACAAGGACACCACCCTAGAAAAAAAAATGTTAGATTTCCAGGCTAAGAATGAATTTGGGCCAATATAGCTCCCTAACATGTAGGGATTGATTCACTCCCTGGCGACGTAGCATAGCAGTAGCCTTATTTCATGGTTTCAGCTGGGAAAGGATGGCTTTAATGTTGTTGGTATTTATTAGATGTTGGGATAGTTAACAGTGGTCCCAACAGATTGCTCTGTGATTGAATATCCTCAGCTGTCTGTCTTGCTTCCAAATCACCCTAACCACTGCCCCCCTCTCTTTGGAGCTGTGCCATGCCTCTAAGTACTTACTTCCTAGCAGAGGAGTAACTGTGGCAATGCTCAATTTCATTGGAGCAGTACTGAATTTTAGTCCTGGGGATTCTGGTTTATTTCTTCGACATAGGTAAGGGTTTTGTGGAGATTACTTGAGACTACTAATACATATGCAAAATAGTGACACAAGATTTTAAGAGTGAAGACCAAGCAAATACTATTTGTTTTAAGTTGTGTTTAGAATGGCTTGTGGTGGGTTGACCTTGGCTAGACACCAGATGCCCACCAAGCTACTCTCTCACTCCCCCTCCTCAACTGGATAGGGGGAGACAAAAATAGGAAGAAAGGCTCATGGGTTGAGATAGGGACAGGGAGAGATCACTCACCGATTACTGTCATGGGCAAAACCAACTCAGCTTGGGGAAATTAATTTATTTTATTACCAACCAAAGCAGAGTGGAATAATGAGAAGTAAAACCAAATCTTAAAAAACCTTCCCCCTACCCCTCCCTTCTTCCTGGACGCAGCTTCACTCCCAATTTTCTCTACCTCCTCCCCCTGTGTGGTGCAGGGGGATGGGGAATGGGGGTTGCAGTCAGTTCATCACAAGTTGTCTCTGCTGCTCCTTCCTCCTGACACTCTTCCCCTGCTCCAGTGTGGGGTCCCTCCCATGTGAGACAGTCCTCCATGAACTTCTCCAACATGAGTCCTTCCCATGGGCTGCAGTTCTTCATGAACTGCTCCAGCATGGATCCTTTCCACAGGGTGCAGTCCTTCACGAATGGACTGATCCAGTGTGGGTCCCCCATGGGGTCACAAGTCCTGCCACCAAACCTGCTCCAGCGTGGGCTCCTCTCTCCATGGGGTCACAAGTCCTGCCAGGAGCCTGTTCCAGTGCGGGCTTCCTACGGGGTCACAGCCTCCTTTGGGAGCATCCACCCGCTCCAGTGTGCAGTCCTCCACAGGCTACAGTGGATATCTGCTCCATCATTAACCTCCATGGGCTGCAAGGGATCAGCCTGCCTCACCATGGTCTTCACCATGGGCTGCAGGGGAATCTCTTCTCCGGTGCCTGGAGCACCTCCTCCCCCTCCTTCTTCACTGACCTGGGTGTCTGCAGAGTTGTTTCTCTCACATACTTTCACTCCTCTCTTCCAGGTGCTGTTGCGCAGCAGTTTCTTCCACCTTCTTATATATGTTATCACAGAGGCGCTGCTACCATCACTGATTGGCTCAGCCTTGGCCAGTGGGGGGTCCATCTTGGAGCCGGCTGGCATTGGCTCTATCGGACATGGGGGAGGCTTCTAGCAGCTTCTCACAGAAACCACTCCTGTACTCCCCCTGCTACCAAAACCTTCTCACACAAACCCAATACAAAATGGTAGTATGTAGAGTTGAAGAAGAGCTATCCTTCTGTCATACAAACTCTGGAAGCACCAAAATACCATCCCCATCTTTCTGTACAGACATGAGAGTACAGGAATACTCTTCTGAAGGAACATCTCCATAGATAATGTGACAGAACGTGGCGCTCAAGAATATGTAACATTGTCCATGTAAAACTTCATGTGTGCAAGCAGCTTCTCTGTAGTGTTTTCCTGGACCTGTTTCTTTGACGCTGAAAACTATCACAAGGATTGTTACCTTACACAAGGATGAGAGGAACAAGAGGTACATCCTCACCCATGGTGTTCATTCCTGAGCACTATGAGCTTTTCCTGGCCCACAAATGTCAAACACCAAGCTACATCCCGTTCCTGTTATAGAGGTGTGCCAGCATTGCACAGTTGCAAGTGTGGAATGAAATATGCTGTATTTCTGGAGGATTTATGTTAAAACGTTCAGGGATACCCTGCTTTGAATAGTTGTCAGCTATGCATGCTGTCAGCTGTCAGCTATGCATACCTGTCAGTATTTGCACACTGATTTTGTAGGTAGATTTTTCTATCATGATGGTATTTTAATTTGGTAACTGAGGTGCTGCAATTAAAACTAGTCCTCCTATTCCTTAGAAAGGCCCAATCCAACTTCTAGGTAATTGAACTACCTGTTTGTTTGATATTCTTACAAAGTGAAAAACACGAGGAGAAAATCAACCAAACCAAAACCTGCCATGTGATTTTGTTCTATAAAAATATTATATTCTTTCCTAGCAATAGGTCCAATACCATGATCTAATAATTTTCCTTGTTTCTTCTCATACCAGGGGAAATAAATTGTTGTATAAATCAAAATGAACCAATGTCAAAACTCAGCCACAGGTATAAAGTTATCTTAGTGTAGGGAACATTTCCTTGTTTTTTTCGTATTGGAAGAAGTTTAGTACTGTAGAAATTTATGTAAAATGGCATCTCTGACACAAAGTTTTCATGCCAAGAGTTGGTGAAATGTACTTTTTGCTAGGTCAAACCACACATCACGTGCAGTGAATTTTGGGAAACCCTTCTCTACAAATCCAGAAAAAACAAAACTAATGTTGTACGGTACTTTCAAACACTGCTAATGCTTCAATTAATCATTACTGAAATACAAAATTCCATAAGGAGTCCCAGAAAGTCCATTCATGGTTGTCTATCCTTCCATGAAACATCCTTAACCTTTTAAAAAATCTCTGAAAAGCAGGGTTGGGTTTCTTGGGTGGGTTTTTTTGTTTGTTTGTTTGTTTGGGGTTTTTGGGTTTTTAGTTTTTTTGTTTGGGTTTGTTTTCAGTTGTAGAATTCATGGAAATTTATTGTATATAGGCTGCTTTGGGTGGAGTGGTGAATTGTTGTCAGATAATGAAGTAAATGGGGCTTAAGAAATGTAACAGCATATTATTTATCACTAAACTGTTGCTTGGACTCTGAGAGTTCTGAGCCAGCTACCTTAGAGAAAGACCAAACAGGTTGGATACCCATAAAACAGTAAAAGAGGTTGGATACCATAAACTCATACAGATTTTAACCTTCCCATAATCTTCTTCTGCTCCGCTGTACTGCTGGTAATATCAGCCATGTTTCTTAGCTCCACATGCAACTTTTCTGCTTAATCCAAAATCTTGTGCAAATCAGGTAGCATGGTAAAATAGTCCAAAAAAGGAAAAGAGCACCTGTTCTGTGACTGAATACGCAACCCTGTGCAGTGTGGACTGGGGCTATAGTCAGATCAGAAGGAAGAAAGAGCATTAGAGTTGTTGTATCTTGACTGGGAGAAAGTGGCTTGGAGCAGGAAAGCTTCAGATTCACAAATTTCTTCTGCTTATGCTCATGGTTAGTGTGGTGCTATAATGCTATTGGACCATGTATTGTAACTGCTAAGAGGAGAGAATTAAGTTTTCTCACTCCCATATTCTAACATGACTTGTGGGATTGCTATAGGAGTTGTGGGTCTAAAGTTTTTGCATGTTTCACCCACAGTAACTGATGAGCAGTAGGAAATCCAAACACAGATCCATTGTCTTAATGCAAAGCAATATGTTTATCATTAATTTAATGGAATATAGCCTGCCTGTAAAAATTTTCGTGAACTCATAAAATTATGCAGATGAATGATTGATGTGATGAACAAGTATAACACAGGGAGATAACAGAGGATTGCTGTAGTGCAGCCACTTGGCAGCTAATTGTGAAATATGAAATAACCTCAGACAATGGTAAAACTCAATTTTTCTTCATCATCGTTAGAAAAACAATCTACACAGAGATCATTGTCTGATTCTCTTCATTATATCATCTTCACACAGAGATAGTTCCATTAACTTTGGTGGATTTACTCGTGGTTCATATCAGTGTAAATGTGAAAGGAATAAGGTCCTCAAGCTGTAAACATACATGCACATCACTGACACTCCTATGTAGTTAGGGTGTACACAGCTGCTGGTGGTGTTAGTCATTTGGATAGACTCCTAGCTAAAAGTAAGAGCTGTATATCCCTTCATTTTTATTGACTTTCAGGATAAATTTACAGTTTAATTGAACTACTGGAAGACTAATTAGCAATATTTTGGAGAGGTCAAAGTTTTAAATAGGTTGATTTCCTTTCATGCATCACCATATACTGTCTTGTCAGGGACTAGGCAGTAAGATTTAGTAAGCTTGATTATGTAGGCAAAGTGTGGTGGCATTTTCATTTTCTGCTTCTATAAAGAGTTGCTTAATGTATACCAATTTTGGAAGATTGAAACAGTATGAGTATCTTAGCTTGTAAGGAACAGCTTCTTTCCCTGTCTCAAGGAGTAGGCTCAGCTGTTAGGAATAAGAGTGCAAATGAAAGCCAATATAAGATTACAAAAGGCTTTTATTCTAGAATAATACAAAAGCTGTGTTTTCTAATCCAGGAGGTTAGTGGTGCCCAAGGCATGATGGCTGGGAAGAAACTGGAAGGAGTTTTCTTCTACCCTTTGTCATCCCACAGGCCCATGAAGTTGCAACCATAATTTTTGTTTACATCCATACAATAATTTCACAGGGCTAGTGTTGCACAAAAGAGGAAAAAAGAAGCTGTGATGAAGCATGTAAGCTCTCATGGAGGGAGCTGGAACTTCACAGTCATGGAGAGGAGGACATGCTACACCTTCTGTGACCATATGTCTCTGCTCCTAGTCAATATAGCAAAGCTGTCTGGTACATATCTAGCTGCTCACTGAGGGAAGGATAATAAATTTTATATTATCTGGCACGAGCTATCCATGAACTCATGGAAAAATATTTGTTGTCCTCAAATACAAAGGATGTTGGTTTTAAAAACACAGGTGTTTGTGGAGATCTGCTTACAGGCATCATCTGGAATTCAGTTTTTGCTGTCTGGCATGACAAAGTCATGGCATTTCTTGTAACAGGCAGGAATTATACTATTATGTCATGAGGAGGATGTTAATCAAGACAGCATTCTAGTCATTATTTAGTACATATATAAATGCTCTAGTTCTAGCACCTGCAACTTTTGTAGCAATATCCAACGTTTTTCTGAGGTAAAGTAACACCCTGTTTCATCTGTACAATTGAATTACTGGTTATTTTGTTTTCTCTTATAGCAATTAGCAATTGGACTGTAAACCTCATTGTGCTAAACATTGTTTGTTCATATTATAAAGGGAGTTCAGAATACTGAGAAAAGGTACTTTTACATTTATTGGGCTATCACTTTTCTTCTCATTTTTCCTTGTTTCTTGGAAAGCAACATTCTGTTCCTTTCCTCTCCCAGATTTTGAGCTGTCGCTTTTCTTCCATGGAGGGGACAGCGAATTTCTTATGATTCTCTCATCCTGTGCCATGCCCTGTGGCAATCCCCAGATTATAAATGACAACTTCATCTTACCTGATGCAGATTTCATACCTGAGAGCCTGTTCCTCTGGGGTAATAACAATTATACTCAGGGACCACACAAGATCTTAAAATATCATTATTTAGAACAACTGCATTTAAGACAAAAAAAGTTGATCTTAAAAGAAAAAGGTAATAATCAATAAAGAAATCATAGCTTAACAAGTGTATACCTATTTACTATTGGGCATGTTCTACACAACACTTTGAAGGTGACGGAGGCTTGACATGTTTCTTCAATACATTTATAATGTCCACAGTCTGTTTAAAGAGACTGCATTAATGGTCTATTGTCCTCACATTAACCATGTGAATTAAATCACTGTAAACAATTTTATGTTTTTTATATTGTCGTGGTTTAACCCCAGTCGGTAACCAAGCACCACACAGCCACTTGCTCACCCTCCCCCCCTGCCCCAGTGGGATGGGGGAGAGAATTGGAAGGGCAAAAGTAAGAAAACTTGTGGGTTGAGATAAGAACAGTTTAATGATAGAAATAAAAAAAAAAAAAAAAGGAAAACAATGAGAGAGAGAGAAACAAAACCCAGGAAAAACAAGTGATGCAACCGCTCACCACCTGCCGACCGACGCCCAGCCAGTCCCCAAGCAGCAGTCACCCCTCCCAGCCAACTTCCCCCTAGTTTATATATTATGAGCATGACATTGTATGGTATGGAATATCCCTTTGGCCAGTTTGGGTCAACTGTTCTGGCTATGGTCCCTCCCAGCTTCTTGCGCCCCTCTTTGCTGGCAGAGCACGGGAAGCCGAAAAGTCCTTGACTCATTACAAACACTGCTTAGCAACAACTAAAACATCAATGTGTTATCACATTGTTCTCATGCTAAATCCAAAACTATACCAGTTACTAGAAGGAAAATTAAGTCTATTCCAGCTGAAACCAGGACAGATATTTAGATTCCTGGACCTGGCAAAACATCTTCAGAACTCTGTACTGGATCCTTGAAGTATACCACTGCCCCATAACATTTCTAAAGTATTTACTGATTGATTTCTTATCCAGAATAATTTTCTTACTTTTATATTTGCTTTTCCAACAGCTTATTAAAGTAATGAAGTATACTGATGCCAGAAAGCCTCTTAAGTTAACTTCTCTGCTACGACTTTACACCACAACATACCACATATAGCATTCATAAAATTATTGCGTGTCTATTCTCTAAGTTTATTGTAAGGCAGTCCCAGCCTCAATGAGTTTTGGAAAAGATAAGTGAGAAAAAATTTTTAACATTAACTTCTGTGCAACTTATTACCCATACTAATTCTCAACCTGATATAAGGCTTTTGTATGCTCTTCATTGGAAATTATTTTTAAGAAGAGAAATGAGGAATTATAGTGTGGTATTTTAATAATCTTTGTCTAGTTGTTCACCTTATGTGTAAAGAAAATACCACCTTTTATATTCATCTTCAGTGGTTTCTCCAGTAATGGAGTAATGACCTTCATGAAAGTGCTGTTAGAAGAGAGAAATTGATTTTAAAGAACAAGTTCCTCTGAAGTACTTAAGAAGTGACCTAGCCTGTGCTGATGGTCAGTTAAGATCTTCGGTCTGGCAAACTGAGAGCCTAGGGCTTCCTTTCTGGTCCTAGTAGTCTGTCTAATCTTCCTAGTAGAAAGTCATGTTAAGTTTTTCCTGCATAGGAAGCTACGTGGAAGAACAAACTAGAAAAGTCATCATCTTGTTCAGGGGATTTTTACTGTAAACTTTCTCTTTCTTTCTTCTTTGCTAGAAAGTGCAACTCTTACTGCTTACTATAAATATATTTTTATAAGAAAACTATATATCTGGTTTTAGAAGCCAGTGGAGATGTCAGAATTGTGAACATGCACATTAAGAAGTGGTAAGATAACATTCTGTGTGAGGCATATTAATACCTGAGGAATAGCCTATTGATATCAGTAACTGGACAAAAAAACCCTTTTTTCATCCCTGAGCTAACTGGTATTTGGACTATTGCCCAGGAATTCTAGAAGAAATGTATGTCATGGATTCTTTAAAGATTGAACATAGGAGGAAAAGATCAGATATAACTTCCTGCCAGACTTGGCAGAAAGGTGTTTTGCAGCCTCCAAGAAGACAGCACCAACATAGATTTTATATTTGAACTAAGGGAAACACTGAAAGATGCCAACTAAACAGTTCATATAGGACAACAGGAGACTTTGTGAAGGATTAAGAATCACGTGGAAACTTGTAAACCATGGGACACTGACAAAATGATCGTGATGTACTTTGATAATGTACTTCTCGACTTACGTAGCGTACTTCATACAAACTGTATCCTGAATGAAGAAGCTGTTCTTTTACATATGGTGCTGCATGGCTGCAGAAAATTAAATAGCAAAGCCAAATGAAGCAGGAAAACAAGGTTAGCAAAGAGAGTCCAAGTATTAAGGTAGGATAATAGATGTAAGACATCTGGAACTAGAGAAAGAGGTTTCCAAAAAACTACAGTAATTTTGAGAAAAGGGGCCAGGTGGTCTATTAGAAAAGGAAGAGAGGACGGAGAGAAAACTTGGGAGATTGTAGCACATTCTTGCTGATTCAGAAGGTAAAGCGGGGGGAGGGGGTGCTGTTACCTCTTTTTAATCAATTTTAAATGAAAAGGTGAGTAAAATATTTATAGATTATATGATTATAGCTCAAATGATAAACCATGCTTGTAGAATCTGGGCCATGTTTTTAAAACTGTTTTGCATATAAATATATATTTTAAAACCTGAAAATTTCCCTAATCTGTTCTGAAAGGGCAACAGAATTGCTAAAATGTTAAGTTTATGAAGAATCCTCATGAAGAGTTGAAGAACCTCCTCTGACTTGGAGGACCATGACTGTGGGAGCAGTGACTTTCCAGTTGTGGACGCTGAAATTGTTATTCCAATTTACAAGAAAAGAAACACTTTGAAACAGTGTGCAGACTGTTACTTTGTCGTTTTCCTCTTTATTTCTTCCAGTAAACTTCTTTAAGAATCTTTGTGCCAAAATTGCCTCAGGAATCTTTCATTCTTGGCCCTTGGAGAAAATTGTATGGAAAAAAGTTCTTTGTTGCAAAACTTTCAAGAGCTGCGCTCTCTTTCAAGCTCTTGTTATACTGCATATATAATATACTGCACACTGCAAATGGAGACTGCTGAGATGGGAAATTCTGGAAGCTTGTCACTTATAGCAGCAGGAGGATGGTTCATTCTCCACCCATAGCTTGCTTCATTCTAGGATGTAGCATATAAACTGCTGAGGCTTGTCCAGCCTCTGATGTGTTACCCCCCAACTGCTCAGTGACATCCATACTGGTGACACTGCTGGGGCAGAACCTGAATATATCAAAGACGACTGCAAGGTTCTGGAACAAAGGATAGGTGAAGGTGGGGGGCGGGGGGATGTGTGTGTGCAAATCGTGTCTCCTTGGTCTGGCAGATGAAGAAGAAAGATGGTAAGAGCAAATAGATAACTGAAACATGGTGCACCAGTTCACGTAACTGGAGTGCTGCAATGGACAGATACAAGCTCTTCAGAAGAGACAGGCAGGAAAGGCATGGGTGGGGTGCTGCCTTCTCTGCAAAGGAGCACAGCTCAGATGCATGGAGCTCTCTGGCATGGATTACATGCTGGGTGAGAGCATGAGGGTCAGCATCAAATGTGAGAGGCCAGCAAGGGGTATGCTGTGGTGGGATTTTGTAACAAATGACACAATCAGGGTGAGAACACAGACAAAGTCTTTAAAAAACCAAAACAAAACCCTCAACAGAAGGAAGGAAGTCTCAATATCATCAGCCTCATGGGGGAACTTTGATCTTCCTGACATCATCTACAAGGGCAACATGGCAGGATGCAAGCAGTCAGGATTTCTTAAATTCTTTATAAAGATACTGGGGAGTCAGGCAGACTTGATGCACAACTGAATCTGCTATTGACCAACAAGAAAGAACTGGCTGGGAATATGATAATCAGTTGCAGCCTTGTTTAGAGTAACCATGAAATGGTGGAGTTCAAGATCCTAGGGATACTGAGGTAGAAGAGTAGCAAGAGTGCAGACCTTAGACTTCAGAGAAACCAGCTTCACCTTATTCAACAACTTGTAGATGGGATTCCATGGAAGGCAGCTCTGAAGTGTAAAGGAGCTCAGGGAAGATTATAGGTGTGTAAGGACAGTGTCCTCCAAGCACAAGAACAGTCCATCCTGATACTCAGGAAAACAAACAGATGTAGCAGGAGACCAGTTTGTCTGAACAGGGAACTCGCGACAGAACTTCACGGTAAAAAAGGCGGCATACAGGAGGTGGAAACAGTGTCAAGCTGTGAAGGAGGAATTTAGAAACATTGCCCAGCCATGTGGGGTGGTTTCAGGAATGCCAGAGCCCACTTCTTTGACACTTCCAGAGCCATAAGTTTGAGAACAGAATATTTATATTCAGTGAGATTTCAGCCTGTCTACACATTTAGAAGGAAAGCTATATCACTATTTATGTCCTGATTTCTTTTTAAGTATTCCTGATTAAAAAGTAGAAATATAGATAAATTATGTGGAGCTGATCTTACACTAACATAGAATGGGAAATTAGTCACTTTCTTCATTCTATTGTGTATATAAAGTATGTAATAATGCTCTAAGTAAAAAAACACTTGTAGTACAGTACAGTAGATTAGTCAGGCACAATTTGCCCTTGGTGAAGCCATGTTGGCTGTCTCTAATCACCTCCCTGTCTTCCATATATTTTGACACATATTCCAGGAGGATCTGTTCCATGATCTTACTGGGCACAGAGGTGAGGACCTGTTAATATTTTCCACCAGTTTATCTCATTGTGTATATTGTTGGAAAGATACTGAAAAGTAATGAGCATGATTAAAGGGTTTCTATAGTAGAAATGAAACATACAAAATTTAATATAAATTAATCTTTCAAGTTAACTGTCAATGTCATCATTGTTAATCCCATATATATCTTCCACAATGGAAATAAATACAACATTTATGTGACTTAAAAAACTAGTCTGTATGTTTTCAATGAAGATGTACAATGTGGATTAGGTGAGGAATAGCAGGGTAAAAGAAGCAAAGAAAAAGAGTACAGTCAAAGCCAGAAACTAGGAAGAGCAGGGTCTGTGAACTTGACTTCAGTGTTTGACCCTATCAGACCTAATCTGAAGGCACTCAGGTTTCCTACTGTTAAATTTCCTCAGCACTTCAACAGTTCTGAAAGATGTCTGAGCTATTGTGCAGCATTGTTTTGACTAGTTACTTAGCTTCTGCCCCTCAGATTCACTCCTGTCACTCAGGGCATGTAAGCTACAAAATATCCTCCCTCTCTCCCTGCCTTGGGAAAAGATGATCTGGGACAACTGCAAAGAGACAAGACCTGCCCCTGCAGGTATGAGCTCTGCTCTGGAAGCAAGGTTATCATCTAGTTTGCCATGTTTGAAGGCACCTCAGCTGCTCTTTATCCTAGGTAAGGGAGAGTTGACTGAATCGCATTGCTGTCTCCTGGTGGTCCTTGAAGACAAGGTTATCTCACATCCTATATAAGCAGATGTACCTGTCTTCTGTACTCAAAGACACTGATGTTTATTTTTTCCAAGTAAAAGTAACTTACGTATTGCGAGTTTAGAAATAATTTTCATTAAGGTTGTTCCTTTCCAATTATTATTCCCATAGGTTTTGCAGGGAACTTTTGAAAGTTATTTGTTTAGGATATAGACAAAGCAAAAAGATATTAAAGTAACAAACCCCAAATGTTTCTTTGTTCCCGTTTCTTAATTTTTGGCTA
>WAAD01040439.1:0-15730 GCA_013389945.1 Fregata magnificens | reverse complement strand
GTGAGGCCACATCTGGAGTACTGTGTCCAGTTCTGGGCTCCCCAGTTCAAGAAGGACAGGGAACTGCTGAAGCAAGTCCAGTGGAGAGCTACAAAGATGATCAGGGGACTGGAGCACCTCTCTTATGAGGAAAGGCTGAGAGACCTGGGTTTGTTTAGCCTAGAGAAGAGAAGACTGAGGGGGGATCTTGTCAGTGCTTATAAATATCTGAAGGGTGAGTGTCAAGAGGATGGGGCCAGACTCTTCTCAGTAATGCCCAATGACAGGACAAGGGGCAATGGGCACAAATTAGAACACAGGAAGTTCCACCTGAACATGAGAAAAAACTTCTTTACTGTGAGGGTGACAGAGCATTGGAACAGGCTGCCCAGAGAGGCTGTGGAATCTCCTTGTCCGGAAATATTCAAAACCTGCCTGGATGCAGTCCTGTGTACCCTGCTCTAGGTGAACCTGCTCAAGCAGGGGGGCTGGACAAGATGATCTCCAGAGGTGTCTTCCAACCCCAACCATTCTGTGATTCTATAATTCTCTTCCCTGCTGCTCCCTTGCTGTAAACAGTTGTCTCGCCTGATGCCCGCCCCAAAGGGAATTCGCACTGCCATCTGGGGCATCTCAAGCAGAGTCCCAGCTCCAAACACTGTTTGTCCCATGTTCAGGCAGGTGCCTCTTCCCCTTTGCCTCCTCTTGGAGACCAATTTGATGGCCAGGTCAAATGGCCAGTCTTGACTCCCCAGGTCTTTGGTGCACCCGGGTTAATTCCTGCTCTGTGTGTGCCTGGGAGGAGGTTGCTCTCCATCGTGAGGGTCTCCTTGCTGGTGCAGGATGTCCCCTCTGCATTATTCCTGTCTGCCTGGGTGCCAAAATGGCCCTCAGGTCACTCCTTGTCTTCAAGCGCTGTCCCAACTGTGGAGTGTCGTGGTTTAACCCCGGCCGGCGACTAAACACCATGCAGCCCCTTACTCACTTTCCCCAGCAGGATGGGGGAGAGAATCAGAAGGGTAAAAGTGCGAAAACTTGTGGGTTGAGATAAAGACTGTTTAATAGGTAAAGCAAAAGCTGCGCGTGCAAGCAAAGCAAAACAAGGAATTCATTCACTACTTCCCATTGGCAGGCAGGTGTTCAGCCATCTCCAGGAAAGCAGGGTCCCATAATGCATAGCAGTTACTTGGGAAGACAAATGGCATCACTCCGAACATCCCCTCTTTCCTTCTTCTTCCCCCAGCTTTATATTGCTGAGCATGACGCCATATGGTCTGGAATATCCCTTTGGTCAGTTGGGGTCAGCTGTCCCGGCTGTGTCCCCTCCCAGCTTCTTGTGCACCCCCAGCCTACTTGCTGGTGAGATGGTGTGAGAAGCAGAAAAGGCCTTGACTCTGTGTAAGCACTGCTCAGCAATAACTAAAACAGCTCTGCATTATCAACACTGTTTTCAGCACAAATCTAAACCATAGTCCCATACTAGCTACTATGAAGAAAATTAACTCTATCCCAGCCAAAACCAGCACATGGAGTCAGATATTGCAGGGTTTTGATGGCTCCATCACTCTGCCCTGCTGCTCTGAATTACTGTTAATGATCAGTTATTTTTACGTATGGAGTATATAACTTCTTCCTGTCTTTTAATTATATCCGGGCAGGTTGAGATGTGTCCAATGCAGAGCTGGGCTCCCGGAGCCCTCCCAGCCTTTTCCATCCCTTCCAGCAGCTGTTTCCTTTCCATGCAGGCTGCTGGGAAGGGCTCGGCCGGCTGCTATTTGGGTGCCCTCCTGGCAGCGGTGCTCCCTCTGATGCCAAGTTCAGATGCTCGTGGCCCATGAAGCTGGCAGACAACGTGGCGGGTCTGTGCCTGGTGTCGGTGCCCGGCAGCTCCTAGCCCTGTGGGGCTTCATCTCCTTTTTCTTTGCCTTCTCTCTGTCCCCTGGCACTTGCATTTTCCACTGCTGCCTGGGTGTTGGGTGGCTGCTTCTCTGGTTGGGGCGGCCAGCCGAACCGTCGCCGGGAGCAGAGCTCTTCTCTGGTGTTTTCCAGTCTTGGGTGAAGCATATCCAGTTCCTAGTTTACATGTTGCTCTAATGTCTTCTGCAAACTCTCCAGAGCCTTTTAGATGTTTTGCTTCATTTCCCTTCGGCCATCTTTAATTTCTCCGTCTCCGTTTCCCCCTCCTGACGAACTTGCCGCATGTGCCAGCTGCTGTTTGCTCTTAGAAGCTGGATCCAGGCTCTCCAGCTCGTGGAGCTGAATGCATGCCAGAAACATGGGGCAGAGCGGACTACTTGGTGGATGCTGGCACTGAGTGGCGAGATGGAGAAGGAGCAGTTTCCTCTCCAACAACACTCAGCCGGCTCTTTTCCCAGCAGCTTCTCAAATCTCTCTGAATTCACATACCAGGCGGGCTGGGCTAGGATGATGCCTTTGCACGAAGCATACGCATGTGCGCATCCCTGCCTGGACAGAGCCCGGCCAACCCACCCATTTCAAACTACGCAGAGCTCCTGGCTTGGTTGGCACGTGCCCCGTGCCTTGCTTTGGGGGCTGCTGCTCACTTTGCTGTGAGAGGATTTGTGACTTGTTACATTTCCACTTTCAGCAAAGGTTGGGTTGGCACCATCAGTTTCCACTAAGTTTTACGCTGCCGTATGAGGAACCGTGGGACTTCTGGATGGAGGATTGCTGTGCTTCTCGGTGGAAGAGGGAGGGCTGGACCTGTGGTTGGTGGAAGGGCTGAGGACCAGCTGAGAGGGGCCCAGTTTTTGGAGGGTTATGCAAACTGCAGTTGACCCACTCTTCCCTGCAGCATCTGCTGCTCTCTGGCCTAGCATCTCTGCCAAGAGCAGGAGCTTCTCACCATGTCCCCTTTCCACCACGAACCTTGGCCACCCCATGGAGGTGCCATGGAGGGACAGGCTTTGAGCCATCACCCCTTTCAGCAGGCACTGAATATATTTCCTGGTGACATAGTGACAAATATGCAAACTCACACCAGCCTGAGCCCAAAGGATCCCACGTGTTGGGTAATACCTGGCTCACGAGGGGTGAGAGCCAAGCAACCCTGTCCACGTGCTTTCCACAGGGAGACAAAACACAGATCCTGCCTGGTCCCTTGATTTTGGTCTGAGGGAGCGCTACGGGCAGCGCCGCACACCACACAGAGGATGCTGTAGGAAGAGGGCATCTTGCCAGGGTGCAGGACCTGCTCAGGTCTCTCTCAGCCTGCTCGCTACGATTTCACCCCCTGCACAGTCTTCATCAGTGAGCCTGTCCTGCCCCAAAGCAGCTGAGCTGCTCTGTGGGCATGCTAATGACCAAAGGGTTAACTCCCGCAGCCAGCTGGGAAACCAAATTTCCTCCAGGGTCAGAGGGCCCAAGGCGTTCGGGGGGGCGGCGGGGTGCAAACTTCTCCTGACCGAAGACCCTCTGCAAGCCCAGCCGGCTCCAGCTGCCAGAGGGGACTCCTGGGGAGCCAGCTTCCCTGCCTTTCCCAGCATGTTGTGCTCAGCTCGCTCTTCCCATCAGCCTTGTGGAATGCTGGAGGACGGCACGGCAGCCAGTGGGGAGCCTGCCCGGCTCGTGTGCTGCTGGCTTCCAGCAATTCTTTCCCACTTCCTGAGGGCCGCTTCGCTATACGGCGTTTCTATACAGTGTGCCTGGCAGGCAGCCTGCTCCCCTTCCCAGCTATGGGGGTTTTCCGCGCTGGGCTTTGAGAACTACCTCTATGCTGGGTTCTGGGAATTGGCCTCTGCAGGAAGGAATTTTCTGGTCAGCAGGTTGAGTGGAGCTGTGTAACCCTGTTCCTGTTAGCAGTGACTTTAACTTGGAGGCAGCATCCAGAAGGTTTTGGAAATTCCCAGCCCCCCTGGTTGGTTCCCCTTGATGCCCTCGGTCCATGCATGCACCTGAGGAACCTCTGCTCCCAGCCTTGAGCCACCCAGGGAGTGGACCCCATATTTGGTTAAGCAGGACAGATCTGGGGGCTTTTGCAGGGCTGAAGGGCAGCCCAAGGATGGGTGAGCAGAGGGCTGAGGGGTCAGGAGAAAGGATCTCCTGGCATTACGGGGTGAGATGTCAGGAAACTGCAATGCTGGAAGCCAAGGAAGTAATTCGTAGGTGAACTCCAGGCTCTGGTGCTGGGGTGTGGGGTGCAAACATGGGAAGCATTTGGGATGGAGGCTTGAGTGAGTCCCTACAAGCTCCCACAGTGGTTTCACTGCCTGGGAAAGGCTCACAAACAAGGCCGTTTGGTGACCTTTGCTATGGTCCCACTGTTTTTGCACACATGGTGTTCAGGGACACGGTAGTCTCTGCCTAGGACACCCTCCCGTCTTCCTGCAGTCCGGAGGTCCCTCTACCACAGGGATGCACAGAGGGCTGGAGCTGGGCTGCTCAAGCATGGGGGTAGCTGGAGGCACCATTGCACAAAGCCCTGCTGGAAAGGCTCTGCACAGTGTCTGACACAGACCCCGGGGCCACAGGGGGGTTCCCTGTAACTGAGACACCACAGAGGGGCACACTGCCTGGTTATGTCCCCCTCCCTGTGTCTGCCTCCATCCTGCACCTCTGAGCTCTGGGAAAAGGCTGGTGGCTGCGGGAGCCCAAGCTGATGAGAAATGGGTTTATGTGGGTGCATGCAAGAAACTGTGCCTGGCCAGAGTGGCTGCTGGAGGCTGCTGGTGTTGGAGAGCCCTAAAAAGCCTTGCCTCCACCCCCTCCCCCACCCCTGGCAGCTCCTCTGCATCCCAAAAGTTCGGTCTGCCTTGTGACCCCCCTGCAAACAGGGATGCTCATCCCTCTCTCATTGCCAGAAGCTCCCTGCTTTCTCCCTGGGCTGTGCGGACAGGTGATAGAGCAAGGTATTTGGGGAGGAAGGAGTGAACTGGGGGCTCTGAGGGAAGGGAGGCAGAAGGAGAGATGGGGCATGGACCCCCAGGCTAGTTTCCATGGGGCCCTGCTGCTCAGGCATGCACGTGCACTTGCATTGCTCAGACAGAGCAATGGCCAAGTATCCCTGCCCTTAGTTTGTTCCCTCCTGGGTCCTCTCCAATCCACCTTCCCTGGAGGGACTGGAGTGAGGGTCTGCTCAGCTGGCTGCTTTCTTAAAAGTGCAAATCACAGAGAATTGCCAAAGACTGATGCCTGTGAAGGGAACGCATGCCCTGACCCTCCTCAGCAGCTCAGACCGTGTTTGGGGCTGGCCTCCGGTCAGAGGATGCTGCTGTGGTGTCTTGAAAACATGCAGAGAGACGGGAACTTTCCAGGTGCCTGCTGCTGCAGCCAGGGCTGGGACTGGGCAAGGAAGGCAGCTGAGCTCTGCACTGGGGCCACAGAGCTCTCCTGGGCTCCTTTGGGAGCAGAGGGAGCCCTGGGCTGGACTGGTCCATGCTGGGGGCAACCTGTGACATGTCTCCCCTCCCTCCACATCACTTTCCCTGATACCACATAGGCTCTGGGAGAGAGTTGACCAGGGTGGATGGCTATGGGATCAGTGATCCCCCTGGCTTCTCCAGCACATGGACCTGCAGAGGGACAGTGTCCCAGACGTGCCAAGGGCGAGGGTTCAGCCAGGTGCTTAGTTGGGCACTGCTGCCTGGAGAGATTGCACAGGTAAGGGCTGGAAAGGCGATAAGAGCCAGCATAGCTCTCCTTTTCCTGCCCTGTCCTGATGCCACCGGTAAGTTGGAGTTGGAGGAATGTGTGACAGTGCATAGGATGCCTCCAGGGACGAGTTCCCTGTGCTGCCAGGCACCCTGGGGAGATGCACCCACAGGCAACCTGCTTCTGCCTGTGGCCTGTGCCTGCCGCATGCCCCAGGGACTGCTGCCTGAGACCACACTGACCTCGGTGCTGCATAAGTGCGTGGGGAACTGCCTCCCCCCATCCGGGCACTGGGCCCATGGGTACCTCCCAGCACGGGAGCTCCCTTTCTCTTCTGCATGGGTGATGGAGGAAGCCCCAGAAGTGCAGCCCTGGATCCCACGCTGCCCCAGGCACCCGGCTTGTCCCAGAGGAAGCCAGCAAGCCGCTGCAGCTTGCTGGGCTCCTTGCTCAAGAGAGGGCTTGCAGGGCTGGTGAGCCCCCCCCGCCGTGACTCCAGCATTGCCCCCTCCCTGCCAGCCAGGGTCCCTGCCTGGGGAACAAACAGACAAGCAGCAACACCTGACTCACCGAGAGCAGGTAGTGGCAGGTTGCAGGACTGGGTAGGAAACAGGAGCCCACAAACTCATCTAGTTGTGATGGGGGCCGTGTCTCTGGTGTGCTCCCCACCTGGCACCCCACGCCATGACGGGCAGCTGGGAACAAGACAGGTCGCGTCCGTAAAGGGGGGCTCGCGACTTACAGGAATCCCCCACCCTCCCGCTTCTCCATCACCCAGCCCTTGGCCAGCTGGTGGGCTACCTGCCAGGCTGGCTGAAAATGAAAGCAAAGTGTCCGGAGATAAATAGGAGCAGCCTCGGCACAAGACAGCGGTGTGTGTCCTGCTCCCCAGCCTTGCCCAGCTCAGCACCCACAGCACCCGCCATGGCTCTGCGCCTCCTCCTGCTGCTGCTCCTGCCGCTAGCCTCCTCATCGCCCAGGCTCAAGGTGAGGGGCACAAAGCCGTCCTGCCCGCCTGTGGTGGGATGGAGCAGGGGATGTGTGCTTGGTGGGGTCTGCGCAGGGTGCTAGGTGGCATGGTTGCAGTGCACGGGGGGCGTTTGTGGTGCATTTGCATGCGTGCATGGCTGTGGGTGTTGGGTTTGCAGTGCAGTCATGTGTAGGGGGGGAGGGGTGTGTGTGCGTGTACGCACGCATGCCCGGTTTGTGTGTGGCATTGGATTGCAGTGCTTGCTTGGCTTTTGCAGGCAGGGGGGGAGCATGTGTGTGTGCACATGGCTGGCGGGGCAGCAGAACCCCCAGTTGAACAGCACAGGTGGGAGAACGAGGTTCAGTCCCTTTGCAAGGAGCTCGTCTCTGCCTCAGTTTCCCCTCCACTGGCAGTGAAATTGGTGTCACATATCCCTGGGGCAGGGTCCGACCTGTAACAAGGCACTGGGATCAGGAGCTCCCACCCTCACGTGGCTGCCCCAGCATCTCCCGCGAATGATACCAAGCAAGCCCTGTGCTGTCAGCCAGCTGTGCTGTGCTCCCCCGGGGCTGGGAAGGTGCCCTGACTCGGTGAGGGTCTGAAATCCCACATGCCCCCCTTGCCCTCAGTCATTGGCAGCTTGGCCTCAGACTGCTGCCTGAAGAACAGCCAGAAAGTCATCCCCAGCAGCTGGGTGAAGTCTTACAGCCTCCAGGGACCCAAGTCGGGATGTTTACTGCGTGCTGTCATGTGAGTACCCCACTGTGATCGGTGCCATCCGGAGCAGTTTGGCTCCGGCCAAGCCTTCCCTCCCCATGTCCTCCCCCCTGCCCACCCCCCAGCAAACTTTTCTGCCTGGACCCCCAGGTTTACCACCAAGAGGAACAAGAAAATCTACGCCTCTCCCACTGACCCCACTGTCCAGAAGCTGATGTAGAATCTGGACAAGAAGGACAAGAAGAAGGGACAGTCCCCACATCCCAGGGGCAGACCCAAGTATCAGAAGCGGCAGTGGGTCTAAGTCAGGCTGAAGAGGTAGGGCAGGGGAGAGCGGGGGGCAGCAGGGCAGTGGGGTGAGAGTGCTGCCCCCCCATCCCAGATTCTTCCCCCTGGGAGGGCAGGCATCTGCCTCCCGGGGCTGAGCCTGGGAGGGCTGCCAGAGCCATAGCTGGAGCACGGAGGTGCTTAGGGCATGGCTCCCTCCTGGTCTGTGCTTGCCTTAAAATCAGATTTCTTTCTGGAGCTGCTGGGGCAAGGCAATGCTTGGGGATGGGCAAGGCATGTCATGCAAGGCAATGCCCCCCGGCTGGGGTGGGCACTCTCACTGAGACCCTCACCATCCCCTCCTTGCCTTCCTTAGGACAGATGCCTTCCCCACCAATGACCGACCCACCGCCTGGCAACGGACATCCACAAGGGAAAGCCTAGAACAGCCCAGATGTACAGCCCCGCTGTCCCCAAACTCTCCATCTCAGATGCTATTAATTGCCCTGCAAGGAAGCACCCAGCAAGCAGCCTGGGCAGGAGCACAGGGACATTGGACCGCCTGCCCCAGGGCGAGGATGGGGCTGGCCAAGGGGGCTGCCCTCTGCTCCACAGCCCCCTCGGTGCTGCCGTGCCTGCCTGTGCCTGCCGCAGATATCTCCCCCAGCCAGGACCCCCTGCACCGGCTGGGTGCTCTCGGTGGCGGGGGGCACCCAGGTCCTCACTCATCCGACGGCCATGCCATCAGGGACCTGGACCTGCGTGGGAGCTGAGCCGTGGCCCTGAGGGGTTAACCCCGGCAGTGGGGGGAGCCTGCGGAGGTGGGCAGCCTTCCCATGGGAGGGTATTTCTGTAGCCTGGCAGGATGGCAGCTTTTCCTTTGACTTTTTTTGGGGTTTTATACATTTGTATTTATATTTAAAGACTGTGCTTTCATTCAGTCTCCCTGGAGGGCTCTACTACTGGCTCCTGGTGCTTCACAGAGTACCCTTTATGCTGCAGGCTGGCTTTTCTGGAAGATTGCTCTTATTTTTCTACCAAATAAACGATGACTGTGTTTCATTTCCCTCTCGCCAGTTTGCTCCTTTTTGACTTGCAGGGCTGTGGGGTGCCAGGCAGGTGGCTGGTGCTCTCGGAGGAGAGCCTGGGGATGGAGGCGATGCTCACACAGTCCATTTACATTTTGATGGGTTGGATTTCCCATGGGGATTCCCCTTCCCCCTTCCCTGCACGGTTTCCACTTTAATTAACAACTGCATTATCATAGAATCATAGAATCATAGAATGCTTTGGGTTGGAAGGGACCTTTAGAGGTCATCTAGTCCAACCCCCCTGCAGTGAGCAGGGACAATTATCAAGGCTTCTGCAGGGGTGAGTGCTCAGGGATGCTTCATGCAGCCTGTGGTGTCCTCAGGGCTGGAGCTCCAGTGCTCCCAAATTGCTCTGGATGAGACTTAAATGGGTCAGCACACACAATGC
Source organism: Fregata magnificens (assembly GCA_013389945.1). Classification (NCBI taxonomy): domain Eukaryota; kingdom Metazoa; phylum Chordata; class Aves; order Suliformes; family Fregatidae; genus Fregata; species Fregata magnificens. Next base: position 6,708 of record WAAD01040439.1, on the reverse strand, counting down.
TCTCCCCTCGCACCGGATTCCCGCCCGTTCCTTGCCTGTGTATGCCTCTGAAGAGCCTGGACCCTGAAACATCCCCTATTCCCCATCTGCGCTGTCTCTTCTGGTCCCTGGGGCTCGTGGCTCAGCCCTGCGAGGGGATGGGGCAACCTCCCTGCATGCTGCAGGGATGCACTTCGGAGATGACCACTCTCTTCTTAGAAATCCCACTGACCCCAGTGGAGGGTGAGGAAGCCCGTCACATTCCCCTTTCACAACATGAGCCGAAAGCCCCTTTCCTCACTCTCCGGTGCCCCTCCTGGGGAGCAGAGGCGACTGGAGCAGCCATGCTTTTACCTACTTGGCACCCAGAGAGCTGCCAGGAGGAGACAGAGCCTCTCTTTCCTGCCCATGTGTCGGCAGGGACTGCAGGCAGCTCGAGAGCAGGGGGTCCCCTGCAGCTGGAGGTGGTTAAGGGGTTTACCCCACAGGAGGGGACCCCCGCATCCCCCAGCACCCCTCGCCAGCCCTTGGGCGTGCTCTGGTAGCTGCCAAACCCACCGAACGTGCAAGGAGGTGAGGGTTTGCTGTCAGGCAGCGCCCTCAGCACCCCTCACCAGTGGGTCAGGGCTCTGCTCTTGGGGTCCCCTCTTTGCAGGGGGCTCTGCGGTGTCAGCCCAGCCCCTGGGGAGGAGCCGGCTCTGGGTTAGGAGCAGCTGCTCCTGGAGGTCTGGCCACCAGCATCAGCAGCCAGGAGCTGTCATCCTCCCTGCTGTGGCATCTCTTTGGCAGTGTCCTGGGAAGATCAAGTGAAGACCAGGTCCCAGAGCCAGCCTGCATCCCCAAACCCACAGGGAGGCTGGGGCTGATGACTGATGCTAATCCTCTGCTGCCTAAATTCCCCTTCCACCAGCCAATATTTCTCTCCAATAAAGAGGGCTTTTGAGTGCTAAAAGAAGACAGAAGCTGACTGAAGTTAAGCTGGCACATCCTGTTTGCACCGCTTATCCTGCCCACCAGCCCCTGCCTAACCCCTTTGGCACAGCGCTGACTTGCCGGGGCACAGGAGTGGCCAGAGGTGATGCTCTCCTGACAGAGGAGATTACCCCATGTACGAGGCTGGTGCCGGTGCCAGTGCCAGTGCAGGGATGGAGTGAGCACCTTGGCCGGTGGCACAGCTGGAGTCTCCTCTTGCTTCTTACCGTGGACCAGGGAAGTGGCAGAGCTCGCTATCTCCTACTGCTGAGAGGAGCAGAGGGACCCACTGAGGTCCCCAGGTCCCGGCCCTGTGGCTTGTTCCCAGGTAGATATTTGTCCCTGTGGAAGGGCTGTGCAGCACTCTCCATGGAGGTGCAAGGAAAGGCTGAGGCTGGAGCAAGGGAGAGGGTGGAGGGATGGAGATCCTGCTCCAGAATTTGATCACCCCTGTGGGTAAATATTTTTCCTACTATCAATGGGAATTTCCCTGGGTGCAACTGGTGCTGTTGCCTCTCATCCTGTCCCTGGGTCTCTCCAAGAAGAGTCTGGCTCTGGCACCTCTCCAAACCCCTATGAGGCAGCTGCTGACAGCAGTGAGATCCCCTTCACTGTCCCTTCCCCAGGCTGTACAACCCCACTGCTCTCAGCATCCCACATGCCACGAATCAGGGCTGAAGCAGGCTGGTTAAGGGACATCACCACAGGTGGCACTGGCCTGGTGATGAGTCACCACCCCGAGGAGAAGCAGCCCCTGTCCCTGCGCTCCTGTGAAGGTTTGCAGTGGGAGTGCTCATCTTCGCTCCCTGTGGTGCCTGCGCAGCTGGTGAGCTGCTGGCACCCCTCACCATGCACACAGCCTCCGGGGGGGATTTCTGCTCTTGTGCCAAGAAAACCTGTTTCCAGAAAGCTCTGTAGCTGCCTTTGGCCACGAGCCCATTTGCTGGGACACCTGGAAACTGGGTTGTCTTTTGGCATGTGAGATCATGGCCCCGGAGTGGAGCACACCAGCTGGGCTTCCCTCCATTCACCAGCTTCAGATGTGCCCCACATGGAGGCAATGGGGAGGGCAGGGGGAGCCAGCCAGGCTCCTGTGACCAGATGGGGGGGCTTGGGGGAGCCAGGCATCACCCCAGTACTGATATATACCCAGAAAATGGGGTTGAGGCAAGTTGTCCCCCCAGCATCAGTGGGTTGAGCCTATGCGATATCTAATGGGAACGTCCCAGAGATGTCTCGGAGGAGGGACTGGGAAATGTATGGGGTGAGATTCCCCGTGTGCTTGCCCAGGGCCCTGGGGTGCTTTCACAGGATGAGGGGACCCCGGGGCTGCTCTGGCCCTGACCAGCAGCCCCTGGCCCCCAGGTGTCGGCAGCAGAGAGGGCAGGAGGGTGTTTGGCTCTGGGGACACAGAGCATCTGGCTGCAGGGAAAGTAGTAGGGATATTCGGGAACTGCTCAAAGATTGAAATCCAGCCTGTGGCAAGACTTGTTGCAACTTCCCACCCTTCTTCTCCAAAAGAAAGTGAAAGCCACGGGCTGGAAGGATAAATAGGCAGCAGGGAGCACCAGTGGCAGAGTGCAGGGGAGCTGTGCAGAGCTCACCTCTCCCGCCTGGAGCACTGTCACCTCCAGCCCATCCTCTGCCAGACTCAGCAGCAAAATGCAGTGGCTGCATCTTCTCTGCCTCAGTCTCCTGGTGCTGGGATGTATCCTGGATGGTAAGAGGGAACCTCTCAGGGTGCTTTTCTTGCGGAAAGGAGAGGATCCAGTTTCTTGTCCACTTTTGCATTTCCAGCAGACTTTTAGAGGGACCCATCGCTGGGGCTCTGTCACAGCCCTCCTGGGTCCTCTGCTTGTAACCTGTCCCAGAGGGACTGTGTCCTGCCCAAAGTCCAGGCAGGAGTCTGCAGGGCACTGGGGCTGGAAAGCTGTGCTTGGGAAAGGCCGTGGAGCAATCCTGCCTCCCAGTGCCCTAGCCCAGCTTGTGCACACTGGGCTGGGATCACCTTGGTCCCATTTTCCCCAGCACACCAGGGGAGCATCCCTGGCACCGGCAGCAAAGCCACTCCTTTGGCATGGGGCAGCCTGGGGGCAGGTGGCAGGGCTGGGAGTGGGAGGGAAGGCGTGTGTTAGGACAGAGCCGATGTTTGAGGGGCTGCTGGTGTCAGACACAGGCTTTGCACAGGTCACAGTTGTCTGGGTGGGTGACACCAGGCCCTCTGCGCTGCTGCGAGGAGCTGGGGAGTGCAAATACCTTGTGGTGCTGCACCACACCTTGCTGCCTGGGGTTACAGGCATCCCTGGGCACTGCCAGCCTTGGAGAGTGACTGAGCTCCTCTACCCTGCAGTGAACTGCAGACAGCTATGTCCCTCGGCTGTCACAGGACTGATCAGTGCGGGGTGGACTGGTGATGGGGTAGCTGCAGAAACAATGATGGCTTCAGCAAATACAGCCAAAGTCATTCCCAACCCCTTGGGAATGGGCGTCTTCAGCATCTGCATCACAGCATCCTGAAGCTGGGTGAAGACCCCTGTCCTGCCCCACTTGCTGGCCGATGCTGGTCCTGGGGGTGAGGGAGGGACCCAGGCATGCAGAAGGGTTGCCCTCTGCCAATCTGTTGTTTCTCACCTCCTTTGTTTTCCATCGGAAGGAGACAAAGGGCTCCTGGAGCTCATGCCTGCATGTGCAGTCGGGGCAGTGTGCGAGAGCATCACTGGCGGGTACCATCCTGCCCCACTCCGCCAGGGTGGCCCCGCAGCCTGCGCACCCTCCAGGAAGGCTGGGTGAAGGTGCAGCCGACCTGGGGAAAGCAACCTCAGCCTGCATGGTGCATTCCTCCTCCAGTGCACAGTGGGAACAGCGTCCTTGACTGCTGCTTGTGGACGAGTGAGAGGCCCATCCCGTGGCAGATAGTGCAGGATTACTGGCTCCAGCTGGTGCAGGACAGCTGTGACATCCTAGCTGCTGTGTAAAAGCCCCAGGCTGGTGATGGCTGAGGGACAAGAGCCCCAGGCTGGCGATGGCAGAGGGATGGACCCTGCAGGGAGGCAGGGAGGGAGGCAGCGGGTGAGAGCTCGGGCTGTGCTGGAGCATCCCCGGGGTGTCCTGCTCATCTCTTCTTATTTTTTTCCCCCATGGGCTGGCAGGTTTATAACCACAAAGGGCAAGTGCCTCTGTGCCCCCCCTCCAAGCCCCATGGGTAGTTCACCTCCGAGAGAAGATGGACGCCAGCTCTGCCGGGAAGGTAAGAGCTGACCCTGTGCTCAGCGCAGCTACTGGGAATGGGGTCAGCCCGGGGGTGGCTTTATTCACCACCAAACAGGCTTTTTCCAGTCTGACTGGGCTGCTGGGAAGAGCTGAGACGTGCTCTACTGAGGCATGGATACTTTGTCTCGGTCTCCATCCCTCCTCCCTCCAACTGGGACCAGTCTGTCTCCTCTGCAATCACTCTTCCACCCCAAATAAATGTGTCCCTGGGGATGTTGCACCCAGTCACCACCTTCTGCCAGGCTGGAAAAGCCACTGCACCCAGTGCCACCCTGGGCTGAGCCGGATGGGTGCCACAGCAAACAGCACCAGGAGCAAACCCCTCCCCACTTCTGCCCTGCAAGCTTGGAGTTTGCAACTTGTGCATCTTCACAGGGAGGGCTTGCAATGAGTGTGGTGGGTGCTTTGCAAAGCCCTGCCAGGTCCTCGCTTCACTGCCACAGCTTGGCCAGGGGAGGTCATCCCTTGGTGACTGCCCTGACCATGGGGAAGAGACCCTGGGGAGGTTCCTGCCCTGAGGATCACACTCATCACAGCTGGGTTTTTCACTTCCCCAGGCCAAACCCCAAGGCGAGTAGGCTCCAAAGTAGCCCGTGGCTGGCCCCAGTGCCTGGAGCAGGGCTGGCTCCCAGCTGTGAATCTGAAGCTTGTGGAGTCAACCTGCTTCCACCTCCAGCTGCAGGGCTGACCCTCTTCGGGACTCATGCCAATGTGCAGGGCTGGGCAGAGCCCTGCCTGCTCTCTCTTCTTCCCTCTGTCTCTGGTGTCACCAAGCAACCTGCATCAGGATGAGCCGGCAGCTGCTGGACTGGAGCCTCCGCCCAATGGGTGCTTGGCATCTCACCTCTGCTGCCTTTGCAGCCTGGCTGGAAGCTGGTTGATGGACTGTTCTGCAAGATGAGTTTGGGGGGGTCTCAGCCTTCCCTTTGGCACAGCAGCCGTGACCTCCAGCACCGGTATGTTCCCTTTGCTTTCCATTGTCAGCCCCGAGCCTGAACCTTTCTGCATCCCTGGGAAGGGCTGCCAGGATGGGACAGTGTGGGGATGGAGGGGAGGGATGGAGATGTTCCTCATCGGCCATGCACTGTGCTGCTCCCTCACTGAGCACAACCTAGATGCCCTCGGGGCAGAGCATGGCTGATGCAGTTCTTCTCTCAAGCCCTGATTTCCCTGCACCGTTTCCCCTCCTGCCCTTCCTTGCACAGGTGGAAATAGAGCCAGTAATGCCAGTGCCGGTGTCCATGGCACTGGTGGATGCTGCAGTGTAATGCTGGTGTCCGTTTGGCCATGGCCTTGCTCACGTGATGGAAATGGCTGATAGGCACCAGTGTGGTGGCGGTGACTCCCCGGGGGCAGTGGTTCAGAAATAGGCCAGTTACTGATGCTTAGCTTCCCCTTCCCAAAGCTCCTCAGGCCCAGCCAGAAACAGCCAGCCACGGCAGCGGCAGAGTGGGCAGTGATGTTACCCTCGGCCCCTGCTCTCCTCAGGGACGTTGCCCCCCTTCTTGGTCCCCGAGCCTGTCACCGTGTTCAAAGCCCGCCCCGCACTCCTGCCTGGGCAGGGACGCATGAGCAGCGTTCATGCTGTGCTCAGGTATTTGCTGCTAGATCTGTTCGATGCAACAATTACGTGTAAGTTGCTTCTTTTCTCTCTTTTTTATTTTGCTATGATTTTTGTTAAATAAAAAGAAAAGCCAGCGGGTGGTTGGCCTGCCTTGTGTTTGAGCCCGAAGCCCAACACGGAGCATGGGGGTGAGGCATCACCTCGCCAGCAGGCATGCAGCCAGCGCTGCCTGCCACGCCACAGCGGCAAGGGGGCTGCGCTGGGGTGTAAGGAGGGGAAAGGGGCTTTCAAAGGGGTGAAGGACACTTTCTACTGAAGCTGGACTGCAGGTCTCTCCTGGGAGTCTCTCAGCACCATGGCGAGGCGGGTGCCCTGCTCTGCGCTGCTCGGCCAGGCTGCTGGAGCGGGTCCCTGGGACGTTGTATTGCAGAGATGGGGTGGGAGGGAGCATGTGAGTATTGCACCATTGGACCCAAACCACTTCAGTCCCACTGGTGTGGCTGCCAGGCTGGAGCTCCCCAGCTCTCAGCTCCCATGGGAGTGTGGGGGACAGTTGAAGAGCTGTGGGAATGGGAGCTTTGTCCTTGCGGTGAAGGGAAACAGGCATAGTGCGGCTGATTGGGTTCACAGATTGCCCTGGCAGCTAGCAGCTGGGGTGCAGGGGAGGAGAAAGAGCTTTTGGGGAAATGGAGGCAGGTGAAGACGCCTGCTCCTGGGCATGTCCATGGACAAGGCATGGAGGGCAGCCCACCAGCTCCTGCCCCTCATCACCAATGAGCTAGGAGTCCCTGGCCGTTTTGCTCCTGAGCCCTGGCTCTCCTGGGTCTGTGCACCAGGACTACGGTCTTGCTGCCCCCGAAGTGGACTTATGTCCCCTTGGGAACTGCCCTTTTGTGGGAAGAGAAAGAGAGCAGGGAACAGAT
>WAAD01040437.1:63800-81161 GCA_013389945.1 Fregata magnificens | reverse complement strand
AACGCCTCCAGATGTATAATAGGAGCTGCAGCCAGCCCAAACTGGAACAGAGCAGAGCAGTGAACTGCACAGGGGGTCTATTGCTGTAGTGCTTGTGGTCCGCAGTGGCAGTGTTTGGTAGAGACTGTTTTAGTTAGAGAGGCAATGCAGTTCAGAATGAGATGTTGATGCATAGATACACCAATGGCCCTGACTAGTTTCTAGCAGTTCAAAATCAAGCTGGGCGGTCTGGACATGTCCCTCACGGCCAAAGCCAAAGGGTCTGTTTCTTTGAAAGGTTAAGATGCAAAGATAAACTTGCCTGCGCATTAAAATCATTACCCTGTTCATTCTTTCCGCAGCCAAACTTGAAACAGTGATGTTAGGCAAAGCAGAATCACGCACTGCCTTTGCCTGATCCTGGAGGCAGCAAAATTATGGGAAGCATTATTGCGGTTTCTAAGGTTTGCTTTTTTTCAAATTCCACTGCTTCTCCAGCACCTAAACACCTACCAGTCTGAGACACTACAGCCATCTGATGTAAAAGGGGTTAGTTTATCAGTGAGCTTAGTCGGGTGAGTGGAAGCAGGTGAATGCCAACAAAATAAAAATCCTGAATTCCTGAGGGTGAAATTACTCCCCAATATTACTTTTCCTGTTCCATGTCATTATAACGTCTGTTTATCCATGGGTGAACGCCTTTGAGGAGTACCCACGCGCTTTCTTCATCTCGCTGTTCTGGCAGTTGGTTCAGTAACGGCCAAGCACTCGGTAGCCCTGCAAAGATTCACTATTACCTCTTAAAAAATAATGACAATAACAGGAACAGGCCACTGCCTGCATCTCGCATTAGTATGGGGAAGGGAGGAAAACACCCCTTTGTTCTCCACAGCTTAGCTTAACATCGGGCATGCTTTCGTAAGTTCTTTATCACACCCTGTTCTGATGCAACATCAGTCCTTAGCACATTGTTTTTCAGTAAATGGGCTACAGCATCCATTTTAGGTCCCTTTAAGATATAAATGTGACTAAAAAGAGGTCTCTATTTGCCTGAAAGCATTTCTGTTTGGGATAAGAACAAATATAGCAGCACTCAATCCTTCTTGGACTCTTCTCATACATTTCGATGGCCCCCAAGCTTCAGGTCAGAAGCTGAGCACACATAACGGCATGAAATTGATATTATCAATTATGTTCACACTTAATGTCCAACAAGTACCATTAGCACTGACATGCTTGGACTTTTTCCTTTTTTTGACATTTGCCCTAGTCTCTTTCTTATTAACTCAAGAAAGATCTTGATGTAGATGTGATATTTATGATGTGTAATATCAGCACTCAATCTTGTTCTAGTGATTGCTATTGATGTTCATTATTTCCTTGGCATGACAAAATGTTTGGTTTAAATCATACACTGTTCTCAACGCACTGTAATTTTCCATTCCTTTTCTACAGTCTAAAGAGTCACACCAGGTAGAAGGTAAAATAAGAGAACTTTGAGTGAGGAACTGGCCGCCATATGGCTGACGCCTAAAATCTCAGCATTTTCAGGGGAAGAAAGTGGAAAAAATGAAGTAAATTCCACAAAATTAATGCCATAAGTAGGTGGCAGCTGTTAGTAAAGAAGAAGGAGAACAAAGGCAGAAAGGAAAAGAATACCAAACAGCAATATTATGAAGGACTTTTCTCACAGATGCATGAAAATAGACTCTAAGGTAACCATCCACACACACTGTCCTAACCTGTTTTCCAGATTTCTTTTTAAAAATCTGAACACTGTATTTTTAACTCCAAAGATTATTTTTTCCCATTTGATCTAAATGTGTTACCTGAAATGTATCTTGCTGGTGGAGATGAACTCACTTGCTGCTTTCATTGAGTGCTTGCTCTTCTCCCCTCCTCTTTCCTCCAGCCAAAGAGTATGCTGTAGGCTTAAGTTCAAGGCTTTAATCCTGCAAATTGCACCCAGGTCAAAAGCACTTGGCACCGACATTGCTACTGCTGCATGAAATAATTCGAACAATAACGTATGGTTGGAATTGAGATGGCCCCAGGCTCTGTTCCTTGTCTCACCTTGGAGAAGGCATTTTGATCTTCTCAACTGTAAAATGAGAAAAGCAATACTTGTTCCCTATTATAAAGTGCTTTAAGCTTCTTGTATAAGAATTGCAATATTGGTATTTATTACACTGATGGCTCTGGACTGTCATGGTTCTGGTGCTGGATTTTCTAAAGGTTGAGCATCTATGTGGTTATACTAACCTACATTTTGCTTCATGTTAATAAATTAAACTCTCTGGGTTCATTTCCCCTAATGTAATTCTACAAGTGAGTATAGAGACTAGTTCCTTACAGTTTGGAAAACTGAAAGGAAGGAATGTAGGGGACTAAAATCTCTACTTCTATGCCTATCCAGGGAAATTTTTGTAAATATCTCAAAGTTGATAAGGCTAGGGGAATGGAGAGAGTGTTAGCTGGCTGTGTTGTAGGCACAAAAAAAACCTTTCGTGGTGTAAGCAGACTTCTGTTTTGCCCCACTCATGTATTAATTTATGCCCATGCATGTCATTTTCCTCCCCAGCGTGTAAACCTGTTCATGTAACTGTAGTAAAGAAACATGTGAAACTGGGGTCCAAAGCCTGGAGACTTATCAGATGTTACATTTTCCTACTTAAAAAGTTAGAATATTTGAAATCAGAAAAATACTCTCAATGCAGTCCTGGAAGACATTGAGTACTGCAGCCTAAGCAACAGAACGGAGAAACACATCAGTAAAATGAAGGATGTGAGTATTGCAGCTGTACTTATGGGCCTGTGTCTACACTTGAAGCTAAGAATATGCCTGAAGCTAAGGATATGCTCAAATCTTTTTTCGCGGATGGAGCTACAGTGCTCTGCAACTAGTAGGACTGACTATTTTCATTATCGTCTCTTCAGCCATGGAGCTTCTGTCCTGCTTGCTTATGTGTGTTTACACAGTTTGCACAATTTTGTTGAGGGTAAAAAATATCATCATAACTCACAATTGAACAGAAAACTGTTTTAGGGATATAAAATTGTGAAGTTCTCTGCCGCCTGCCAATCATTGCTGTAGCATTTACAAACAGAAGCCATGTGGGAATCATATGCTCTAATCCCATGCTTATAAAGAGAAGACCAAAACACTGTTTTGTGCTTCTTTCAGCACATATCACCTATATATAATTACTTTATTTGCACAACTATTTGTATTTCATGTTACTTCTATTGAATAAAGCACTGGTACTAATAAATATTTTGAACCCAGCTGAGATGGCAAGAAGTGCGATGCAGAATAGAACAGGGTCATAATAATATAAACAAATCCCAGGTGAGCATGATCAGTATCTAGCTCCTCTCGGCTTAAGCTTGAGCAACTGTCTAAGTGAAAAGTGGAAGCTTCTCTGGTTTATTTTTCCCCACCATTTTCCAGCAACAGCAGGCAGTTCCTGTACTGTTCTTTGTGCTTTTCACTGTGCAATTCACCGTGCTTTACCCTGTTCAGCTCTGTAACTCCCTAGATGTGAAGATTTCAGCTTCTCCAACCTAAGCTTATTCTAAAGGCTGACAGTGGAAGAACTGCTGTTTGGAAGTATTTCCTGAAATGTTAACATGTGATTTCCTTTTCTTAAATTGAACTCTATTTCTAGTTGATGCTTGTTTATCCAACAAGAATTATTTCTCCCACCCTCCAAAATACATGGATAGTTGCCACATTTTCTTCACATCCACTTTGGCTGTAGTTACCTAAGCCAGGCAAATATAACCATTTTCCCCTCTTACAAATCCATTTCTCAGCTTCTTAATCATTTATGGCTTTTCTGTGAACTCCATCTGGTTTGACTAATGAAGGCCAAGCTGAACATAATATTCCGTGTCTTTATGGCATCAGAGCACCACGGAAAAGGTTTATTGTGGTTTTTTTGCTTCAAGTTCATCTTCATATGCAGTCTGAAATGCTGCCATCTTATTCTGCAGGCTCATACCGAGTTTGTCCATCATGCTATAATTTGTAGGCTGGGTTGGCACACTCCTTCACATATTTCACGCTTTCCTACTCTTTTCCTATCAACATAACACATATCCTAATGAGCCCCCTCTGAATTTCATCCTTTCCCAGAAGATGCTAATAGCTGGTTGGATGACGCTGGACAAGTTTTGGCCAAAATACTTCATAAGGAGTAGTCAGTACACAAAGCCAAAAAGAGATTGTCAAGGGGAGAGATGTGGTGTTTGCCTCCCGCCTGACTACAGAATTTCTTCTACCCCAAACCTGGATCTGATAGAAAGCTTCTGTGTTACATGAAAGGTCCTTGCCTGAGCTAAGGGCTTTTACTGTGCTGTTGACAGCCTGGACAGTAACACTTCTTTCTGAGCTGATGGCATCGCTTGCTGCAGGACATTGGCTCTGCCCAGGCTGACTGTGCCTGCCAGCTGCATTGATTATGTAGACAAATTTCTGAAACATCTGACTACCCTGAAGCGGTGGAGTGATCTGAGGCAGCGGTGGGCTGAATTCATACACCTGGAAAACACTCCAGTTCTGGGAGCCAGAAACTGGGTCTTATAGTTTGATTTGAAATTTCAGCTTTCCTCCTGGCATAAAAAATATTATGAGTTTTTTGAGCTTTGTTTCCACAGGCTTTAAAAAAGAGATTTCAGATCTCCATGAAGTCTGTGGCTGATAGCTTAATAGAACTTTGTTGCTACCTTTTGCTTTCTGCAGGCAGTCCCTTTATTTCCTTGTGCCTTCTTTCATGGCTTCATATTCACAAATTGGCTTATCTCCTTGGATGGTTAGTGACAATGTAAGTATAAGGGAAGACAGCTAAAGCACTCATAAAATTGCAATCTAGTGCATACTAGTTTAGAGATGTGGATAGATGGGTCCAAAAGATTTTTTTATACCCTATAATGTGGCTTGAAGAGAAAAAGAAAAATTCTTTGCCTAGACAATAACACTTCCAAAATCTCAATCAAGTTTTGTTTAGTGTAATAAACTGCTTGATTAATCAAAATTTTCTCAGACAAATCCATCTCACTGTCACAGGTGTTCCCTGGAGAAGAAAGTCCTAGTATCAATACATGCTACTGGGAGGACCTATGGTGGTCTTCACTACTGTATAAACCACTCTTATTTAATTTAGCACTGGATGTTTTGGGAGAACATCCAGTGACAGCCTTGAATGTCAAACTCAGTGAAATTAATAAAGAACTGACACTTGAAAGTTGTCAGTAGGGGGACAGGTTCTCTAAGTCTTGAAGGAAATTCCATTGCTCAAAACACTGATCTTAGCATTGATTGCTTAGAAGGTCTTAAGTAGTGAAACACTTTCTCCTTTAGGAAATACGATTTTGAAGTTTTTCTCCAAGCAGCTTTCATAGCATCTGGACTTTCTGGACCTGCTTGACTTTGGCAGTTCATATTTAGACCTACAAAGATTGTGTATGTTGTACTGGTCAACAATTTCCTTCCAGCAATCATAAAGCATTAGGAGTCCTGGCTGATGACGCTGGATCTGTCCCTTGTTTTTCTGTCACTGACCATAAAGCTTATCTATGGTCTCAAGCAGTTGTGGGTCATAACATCATTCCTTGATAACAGCCCCTGTGACAAGGCTGCATTCAGCTGTTGCTTGTTAACTCCCAGGACAACTCTTCATGTGGGTCCACTGTGTCAACCCCATTACCCAGTGAATATATAAGATTCTTAAGCGTATAGTGATGGCAAACCAATCTATCGTATTTTCAGCAGTCTGATGATACATAGGTGTGGTGTGTTGACCCTGGCTGGACGCCAGGTGCCCACCAAAGCGCCTCTATCACTCCCCTCCTCAGCTGGACAGGGGAGAGAAAATATGATGAAAGGCTGATGGGACAAGATAAGGACAGGGAGATGCCTCAGCAATTACTGTCACAGGCAAAACAGACTTGACTTGGGGAAAAATTAATTTAATTTATTACCAATCAAATCAGAGTAGGATAACAAGAAATAAAAACTAAATCTTAAAACGCCTTCCCCCCACCCCCCCCTTCTTCCCGGGTTTAACTTTACTCCCGATTATTCTCTACCTCCTCCCCTCAGCGGCGCAGGGGGACGGGGAATGGGGGTTGCGGTCAGTTCATCACATGTTGTTTCTGCCACTCCTTCCTCCTCTTCCCCTGCTCCAGTGGGGGGTCTCCAGCGTGGGTCCTTCCCACAGGCTACAGTTCTTCACGAACTGCTCCAGTGTGGGTCACTTCCATGGAGTGCAGTGCTTCAGAAACAGACTGCTCCAGCGTGGATCGCCCACGGGGTCATAAGTCCTGCCAGGAGCCTGCTCCAGTGCGGGCTTCCCATGGGGTCACAGCCTCCTTCGGGCATCCACCTGCTCTGGCACGGGGTCCTCCATGGGCTGCAGGTGGACAGCCTGCCTCACCATGGTCTTCACCACGGGCTGCAGGGGAATCTCTGCTCTGGCACCCCGAGCACCTCCTCCCCCTCCTTCTTCACTGACCTTGGTGTCTGCAGAGTTGTTCCTCTCATGTATTCTCACTCGTCTCTCCAGCTGCAATTGCTGTTACACAGTTTCTTTTCCCCTTCTTAAATACGTTATCACAGAGGCGCTACCACTGTCGCTGATGGGCTCCACCTCCACCAGCAGCGGGTCCATCTTGGAGCCGGCTGGCATTGGCTCTGTCATACATGGGGGAAGCTTCTAGCAGCTTCTCACAGAAGCCACCCCTGTAGCCCCCCGACTACCAAAACCTTGCCACGCAAACCCAATACAATAGGTTCATGTCTTCACCTCTTCTTATCCAACACAAGCAGCTGAAAGACTGACCTGACATCTAATGGAAATTTTCCAGTCAGGCATGATAATAACGTGAATCTCGGAATGATTCATGATAAAGATAGACTGAGCAAAAAAGCTGAAAAACATGCCAGAGGCTGTGCATTCCCCTAAGCTGGTGGATATACAGTAATCACAGAAACCCAAGCTGATAACTATTCAAGATCAAGGTAGATTAACAGCAGTGTTTAGAAAATCAGTAGCAGAAAAATGAAACTTTCCCATCCGCGTTGATCACAAGGTGAGCCTTCTCTTTCACATGGAGAGCTTGCTATTGCCATCCACCGCTTTGCCTCTTTTGAAGTAAACTGATCAACATGCTCCATTTATTTTTAATTGATAGCAATTCTGGAACTACTATTAAGGGGTCTGCCAACATGTTAAATGAGGCACTGTGCAAACAATGTATGACACTAGTACTTGAGGACTTGCATTTTTTATTTGTAAACATCTGGGGAAACTAGAAGATGCTGGCTCCAAAAGCCTTCAGGGACATGGGACTGACCTGCCTGAGCTCTGACATCACTTGCCAGTTAGATTCAGTAGGACAACCAATGCTAAAACCTCTTTGGTGTCATGAAGACAAGGCTGCTGGCTGGACAGCTCCGTAAGAGGACTGCAGCACTAATTTGTATTTGCTGACTTTTGGTGTAATCTCCAAGGAATCTTTATTCCCCTACCCTTCTGGAAAAGAGCTGAAAAAGCAGAGAATCCACATGTGGACATGTAGTTATTAGAGAACATCTTATTGTTCGTTAATATAAGTTGTCTGACATTGTGTTTCCATTTATTTAAATATCTAGCAGGGCACAGAGACTCCACGTATGCTTTAAATTTCCTTCTCCCTTTATTTATATTGAACAAGTAGGCCATTGCTTTACTCCAACCATGATAATTCTGGTTAGTCTCTAAATAACTCAAAGAGAACTATATAGACTCTGCTGTTGCTGCTTATGACTTCTACCCATGCAGCTCCTGCTTGTAACATCATTTGCTGTGCAAGAGGGAAAAACCCTTTTGGCTCTGCTGGGGCTTTGAGTTTTTTTGTGCAGAAAGTGATTAGCAATGAGTTTTCTCAGTCTGGGCTTTCTTTGTGTCCGTTTAGTCAACAATCAACGAAGATAACTTGAATTCTGTTGTCATACCTCCTACCGCCTGATGGCTCTCAGTGCATCATCCCAACGAATGTCAAATCACTTCTGCTCTCACTGGGACCACTTTCTCTGATTGCTCTCTTCTGACTGTTTTAAAGATAGGTGCCCTAAGCTCTGACCTCGGCTTTTCTTTCTCTCAGTCCAGGACTGCCTGTCCTCCTCCAGCTATCTCCTTACAGTTAATGAGTCTCCTCATTCATTTATTCTGTCTCCTTGCAAGTATTTTTAGACTGTGATCATCTCTCTTGAGTTGCCTATTTCTTAAACAAGATAAATGCTATTTCACGTCATCTTTTCTCATATGTTCCCTGTGCCTTATTACTTGAGACTCTTCATGTTTTAACTCTATATCCTCTGAGGATATTCAATAAAGACCTTTTGCATGCAGGCCTTGAGGGCTGCCCAATAGTGTAGTATGAAGACGAAAGCCATCTACTTCTTATTTTCTATGAGATTCTTACTATATGTAAGAACGGACTTCTGGTTTACTTCACAGTTGCATCCCCTAATTTGCTCTATACTGTCATTGCAAAGACTTCTGAGACCTTAGAGGTGGCACCATTTTTTCAGGTAGCCCCACTTAAAATAGACAAGCCACTAAGCAAAAGTCTATGGTTTCTGTGCAAGGTCTTAAGCAACAGGGAGCTTTTACTTCAGCCACTAGCATTATCAGAGAAGAAATTATGCTCATCTGATTTTCCAAAGCCAGAGAAGCCCTAAGTGTTTTATTTTAAAAACCCTTATAAGTATTTAGACATTGTCACAAGAAATCATGTTCCAAAATATATTTGCTATTGCAACTGCTATTTAATCAAATGCAAATAATAAGTAATGGCTCTCTGAGCACAGAAAATGAGAAGCTTTTATTATTTATCCTTATAAAACTTTAGAGCCATTGAACAGATTTAGAACTTGTGACATTGCCATAGAGCTCAGCCTTCATTTACTAAATCATAGCTAAGAGCAAAGGTTCTCTTCACAGTTGTTGAGCCCTGTTACATCTTCTTGCCAAGGATTTCTGTAAGTGGATGCACAGGCATGACAAGGAAGGGATGTCAGGGCAGCTGGATATTTAAAGAGCTACTCTCAACTGTTCCTGCAGAACCACTACTCTACCCCAAACAGGGCAATCCACACACTTGGGAATGAGCAGAGAAATAAGCCAATATACAGGGTCAGTCTAACGTTACATTTTTATAGCTCTTTTCGTCCCAGAGGATCATAACTGCATACGTCTGAAAGTCCCACCACTACTGCTGAAATCCAGTAGTTTGCTGCAAAGGAACCATTTAGCTGCATAAAATGGCGTTGCAGCGATTTACAGCCAGGAACACAGGTGCCTGACAGGAAGAATAATTGTGGGGAACTGTGCCGCAGTTACTCAAACTGGGATCTCTCTGTGCTTCAGCAAGGACCGAGACTTCGTGGTGAGGGCAGATAGCTGTGACCCTGACACAGGGCCCAGGCGTGATCCAACACTGGTGTGAGGAGGCAACAGGCTTCATGGACAGCTAATCCTGTTGTGCTGCATGGGGGCTGTCCTTGCAGAGTGGCCCACCAAAACTCTGAGTTGGTTGTGCCCTTCTCAGCGTGCGGCCCTGAAGAGCTTACAGCCTGAGACAGCACGGCAGCAGGCGCCAAGTGCCACAAGCCACCCAAGACTGCAGTGTCAATCAAAGGCCAAAAGCAGAGGGTGAGGGTGTCAAACCATAATTTCTGCTGATGTGAGGAAGCTGCTGGCTGAAATGTTGGGAGCCTGTTGCCTTTAGAAATACATGAAAAAGAAGTTGGATCAACCAGTCTGTGGAATAAGAATAATCCTGGGAGTCCTTCCAAGGCGAGGTGTATGGCACGAGGCGCTGGCTCTGGTTCCAGCGACAAGGTGACTGTCTGCTCACCTTGATGCCATTGTACCAGTAAGGAATAATTTACATCGAGATGCTGTTTGTGGGCGATGATAATAGCTTAATTTTCCTGTAGCTTTCAGCTGAGGTTGATTGTGTCATTTATAAATAGAAATTAGAATGGGTCTGCAAGTTGGTCATTAGATGCATTTTTAGATTGGTCATTACATTAAAGTGGGAAGGGTAAAAGGACTTGTCCAAAATCATATGATGAATTATTGGCAAAGCCAATAAACAAATCCTAACTTTTTCCTTCAACATGTCTGTATGTATGCTGTAACGAATGTACAGAGACAGCTAATGAACTGTCAAAAAGCATAATACAGCTCATGCAAAAAATCAGAACACTTTTTATTGGTCACTGTTAGTGAAAATACAGCGTAGTACACATGGAAACAGCAGTGCATTCATGCGAACACACGTGGTGTGGAAGGACATATATCCTACATGTTTTAATTATCCAGCTAAGGGTTTTTCCAGTATATTTTCATGGTTACTCTGCTCATCACAATAGAGTTTGTCTGTTATTGATCCAAATGTGTATACAAGTGTGAAGCAGTGAAGGACAGTTACAAAGCCTGTAGGAATGAGTGCCTCTGTTCTGGCTCGTGAGAAATGCAAGGATGAAAGCAGGTGCATTCTCCTACCTGGGATGCACCGAGAGCATTTCTGAGGAAGAAATTACATTCTTCACGGCTTGTCAGCATACTCCCCAGCCTATTAAAGAGAAGCAATGGATTCCTATCCAGTCTGCATAAGCTGATGCAGTTTGCCAAAATGGAGGCCTCTTGTTGCAGCTGCTGGGGAATCCAGCGCTATGATCCTGGTAGAGATGTCATGGTATCCTTTCTTAAGGCACCTATTAGCATAGGATCTCAGCACTGATCTCATGGGCTGTTGCAGCAGCTAGAAAACAACTGACACATTAGGCTGATTAATCCCTATAGTAATTCCATTAACCTCCTTAATGGAGTTATAACATGGATGATTTTACCCCTCTGCAGCAACGTGAGAGGGAATTGCCCTGGAGAGCCTATAAACATGATGTGGCAGGGATGTCCGAGGTAAACATTTTTTTGTTTGTTTTAGTGCAAAGTGAAGCATCCTGACTGGCTGTAAAACCTCCCTGTCTTCTGGGATTTTGAACTCTTCACAGCGCTAATAGTGCAGGTGCCCCCTGCGAGAGGGTGATGCATCAGGGCTCAGACACATCAGCAGGGCTCTTGGCACCCTCCTGACAGCTTGCTGTGTGTCCACACTTCCCTCTCTCTCTCACAGAGGCACACAGAGCCTGCCTCATCACACAGCTTCTCAAACACAGCCTTTTCATTCACCTCTGCAGTTTCCTCTCCTTGTGCCTCCATCTGATCATGATTTATCTGCTTGCTGCTCCCTGTCAGAAGGGCAGCTCTGCCTGGACTGTGTCACTGGGCAAAGGACTGCTAAAAATAAGTAGCAGAACTACAGTCCTGACATATCACTGCATAGGGAGCAGAACAAGAACAGAAATGAGAAATTCTGAATTTCTCTTTGTTTTCTTCCTGATTTTCTAGCCTGTGGAGAGAAGGTTTACCTGCCACATTAGCCATGTGCATAGCCTGCTCCTAGGGCAGCTTGATTGCATTGCAGTTCTGTCATTAAAGGCTTCTCAGTACCGTGAAGTTACCTCAGGTAGCTAAGAGCCAAAAAGGCACCCTGCAAAACCCTCCCAAGAAACAGGCACCATTTTTGCAGTCTACCACAACAGCCCAGGTTCTCTAAAAGCTCCTGCTGCGGTTCGTTAGGGACTATGTAGGGTAGCTAACGGGGCTGGGGCCTGGAGGAGTCAGGCAGGAAGCCACAGGAGGGTCTGACTAATTTTTCTGCTAGTTCAAAGACTGTTGCCATGTATGCAGGTGCAGTGACGTGACTACTAAGCTGCAGTATCTCTTCATCTACATGGTTTGTGATCTCCTTGTTAATAGGCTAAATTTATTCTGTTTGATAGCCAGCCCTTTCCTCCCACAGAGGCTGCAATCCTGAGAGGTGGAGTAGCCCAGCTCTTTAGTGATCCAGGAGACAGTGGGAGAGAACAGGGGAGGTGGTGTGTGCACGGGATGCACACTCACACCTGGGGATTTTATTTCTCTTTCTGCCTACGGTAGTCACTTCCCACGTTCAGCACAGGAATGAGAAGTCCTAGCAGCCACCTCTTGCCAAAGACCTCTTGCAGGTTCTCCCTCCAGGGCCGGGCTCTTACCACCATCCCTTTCCGCACCTGGTACCGTGTCTGCCCACGCAGGATCAGCAGCATCTGGTGGCAGCAGAAGCCAGCGCAGGCCAGTCCGATCCCAAGCCAGAGGTAGAGCATGAGGATGACAAACATCTCAGAGCTAAGGAGAGCTCCTGCAGACCAAGAGTCGGGGGGAAGGAGGACAATAAAAGAAAGAGTTTAGACACACCTCACATGCCAGTGTAACACTCAGCCCTGAGGAACAATGAGCTGCCTTTATTCTCTGGCCACAAGTGGGGAGTTAGGAGCAAGACAGACTGTTGCTCTAACCATAGAAAATTGTTTCCTTTGTAGCGTCTGATGCAATGGACCCTGCTGGGGAAATATGAAAGTGATAATGGTCTCTGTACACTTCTCCCTTTGCTGTTAATGTGAGGGTCTAGATTACAGGGGCAAATTCAACCACAAGTGAAACATATCTGTAAGACTTCAGCACTATTTTGAAGAATGGTGAATTTATTTAAGGATCTACCTGCTCATCAAAGTGAATCTAAGATTTCTAGGTTCCTTCTGAAAAGAGATGTGGGTCCTACAGCATGTAGATGCTTCCAGAAGCTTTACTGTGTGCATTAATACTAGGCAGAAGGACTGGGGATCTCTCTCTCCCCACCCCACCCCCCGCGCGCTCTCTCTCTCTCTCTCAAAATATGTGAAAAAAGAAAAAAAATCGGTAATGGTTTTCTGACCACCGGGCAAAGGCAGTTTTCATATGAATGCAAGAAACAGAAACAGAAAACTTTCCAAAATACAATCCAAATTCCTTTTTTAAAGCTGCTGTTAGAATATTTAAAATACTTTGGAGGTCTGAAGTTCCTAATTCAACAGTTTTTGTAGTGTATATTTATGCTGAATGTATTTAAATAAAAATATTCTGTGACCCCTTTCCTCTATAGTGATTTTAGAACTCCTTCTGGAAAATATTAGTATAATAGCAGGTATCACTGAGTGACCTTTCAGTGTGTAGGCAGATCTAAACCCATTAAAATAATACCCTCTGTGTGTGCATATGAATGTGTACACACATATTTTGTGTATATCGGTATATTATTAAACACCCATATTTACACACAGGCACACAAAGAAAATTAAATATGTGTCAGTACTGGTATAAATAGCCGACATCCTCTCACTGGTTCCTGTGAGGTTTAAAAACGAAAAAGCTCTCACATGCTCTGGTCCCTCTGGAAGACCAGGAGGCAGACAGACTTGGGCAGGTGAAAACTCTGGTCGCTCTAAGGCCCTGCAAGAGCAATCCTGCCACAGCAGGGATTACATGGACAGTAGAGGTGTGCTGCCTAAAACAAGTACGTGGCTGCTTCAGGTTTTAAGTTCAATACAAGGGTGGCTGGATAAATGTCTCTTGCTTCTCTTACACAGAAGGCCAGATTAGATGGTGTCATCTGGTTTTGCAACCTGTGAATCCCAGCTTCTTCACCTGGCAGTGCTGTAAGTCAGAGATGGGGGCTGACCCATGACAATCACGTCAAGCTTTGGGCTCAGCCAGCAGGCCCCTGTGAGGATGATTTGTAAGGACACTGACTACAGCCTCGAGCTTTCAGAGATTGTCCTCACTTGAAAAAGGTGCAGGAGTCATTCAGTTTTCTTCCTAAATGCAATGTCATCTTTCCCTTCTCATTAGATCCCATTCAGCTCAGTGGGCTTCATATGCAATGCAGCAAGGGAAGAACAAGCCCCCCAGGATGATGACAAATCCTCATACCAATTCTGTCGGAATAACTTAATCTATCAGGTAGGAAGCCCAGGGCCAAATGTGGGTTTCTCTGCCCCTCTTTTGCTGGATCAGAGCATGACAGGCATCTGTTCTTTTCTACAGCTAATATTCAGATGGGATATGGAGAAAGACAGCTATTTTCTTTAGAGCCTTTGCAAGGCAGCTGTAAGCTTTATTTCTATGAGCTGCTGATATTCACCATCAAGAAAGGAATTACCTTTGTTTCCCCTTGCAAATATTAAGCATCTCTGAGCCATGCTTTCCAGATACATGATTTTTTTAACCTTTTCCTCAGGTTACCTATATAACGCATTTTCTATAATTTCTTATGTGGATCCAATCTAACCTGTGTTTACAGAAGTACTCTCCATTTGTCCCTCATCACCACAGTCCATTTTAGTCTCAGACTCACTTTTGCTCTAACTGAGCCGGTCTGATCTCAAGCTTATTGCCATACATTATCTATGCCAGAAAAGCTGAATCACAGGCTGAAATGATAGACTCTGGGTCAGATCCTGAAATCCATGCCCAAGCACAGTCTGGGCAGAACGAGCCAACTGAAAATTTTCCCAACATGAAAGCAGGAAACACTCAGTTGACATAAGACCAGCAGATTCACCCTTCATCCTCCTTTACTCCTCCTCCAGTGCAGAGGGCATGCTGCAGAAGAAGAAAGGTAAAGTTTTTTCCCTGCTATAGCAATGCTCTGTTTGGATCCTACAACAACCCTTAAGTAATAGTTATGTTAGCTGAAAAATATTGGGTGGACAACCCTTCCAGGTAACTATTCCAGGCTGTGTTTTTCTTTCCTGAACTGGAGGTTAAATGTGCTGGTAGAAACCCAGGAGGCCCTTCCTCCCAAGCACCCAAGACACCGTGTGCCCGTATATTGCTGTGTGAGGCAGCAGTTCTCACCCCGGCCAAGCTAGAGGTGTGGCGGGAGCTGCTGGGAGCTGCTGCCTCTCCAGGGTGTTCTGGCTCCCAGCCCCCAGCCCTGCTCCCAGCCCTGCACCCAGCCCCATTGTGTCCCACTCAAACACCGCCCACATGCTGTCTTTGGCACTGCAGTTGCTGATACCAGAGCTGGGGCACTTCAGTGGCTCTTCAAACATACGCCAGGGCCCAGCTCAGTGCAGATGAACCCTCAGAGTCAGAGAGAGAGAACTAATTCCTTGATAATCTCCTCCCAAATCCCCGCTCCTTCTCCCAGGCTGCTGTGCTGAGCAGAGCTTAGGCACAGGGGAAAATCATTCCCAGTGTTTTTAATGCTAGTGAAGCTCATGCAATATTATTACAAAAATTCTTCTACTTCAAAAAATGACTCCATAAAAATGTCATGGTGGGGTTTCATGTTTATTGTCTCTCACTGATTACCATGACAAATCTGCTAATTTGCCAAGTAGAGAGATATTTGTTTGTTTTCAGATGTCAACCCTGCAAACCCAGCCTGGAATCTGAAAAGCAAGCTGGGGCCTCTCTGGCTCCTGTATCCCCAGCAGCGGAGACTCCATGCTCAGATCATAATCAACACTTCTGGTGACGGTTGCACGAGCCAAAACAGACTCCGAGCTCTTCTTACTGAGCTCAGCTGAATCTGCAAAGCTAAAATATATGGGATACCTATTTTAGTCTAACGAAAGCTGATCTAAGTGTGCGAGGCATGAGCTGCATAGCAGGGGAAATGGCATTTTTCTGCAGTTGCTTTCAGGGCAGAGTAACAGTCTAGGCTGTCTGCATAGTCCCTTCTCTGCGACCAGGTTTTATCTAGCTCTTGGGTTTGGACAGAGAAAGGGTTGAGGTTGGAGAGTTTGAGGGCATGTTGAAAGGTGAAGAGGCAAGGCTGGAAGAGCAGAGGAAGAGTTATGGGAGCAGAATCAGGAGGGGGAAGGGGAAGGGTAGTGGAGATTTATGGAAAAGCAGGGAGAGAGGGAAAAGGGGGAGAAGCAGAAAGAAGGGTAAGGGATGGGGACAAGGAGAAAGAGATACTTGCTTTTGGTGTGGAGCTCTTGCAAAGAGCAGGCACAGAGAATTTCCCTTGGTTTTCTTTGGACTTGTGTCCCAGACTGGGGTCACAAGAGAGGTGGCTAATCATGTCACATTAATTCCTCTCTTGGTTTCTGTTGCCTGAACCCCAATTCTCCTGCGTTGGAAGGATGGCAAGATCTCAGTAAGTTTGTGCTGCCAGGAGGCAGGAGGTGGGTTACAGTGGAGGGGGTGAGTGGACCTGGATGAAGAGAATGAGAATATCTCTGCTGGGGTATGGGGAACCTGCAGACTTGTAGAATACAAAAACCTACAGACCCCCCACCTCTGCCTGTAGGACAGGCAAAAGGTCCCCCTCACCAGCAATATGAGTGAAATCCCTCTCCTCCATCTAATTGCAACGCACTCCCTGCACGACAGATAGCCCTATTCTATCACTGGTAAGCAGGTTATGGGGCATTTTCCAGAGCCTAATGCATTAGGAATAGGGCTGTGGCTGTAACCTGGAGTGGGTCCCAGCCTCTATTTCAGGTGAAGCAAAGTCCTTTGCAAAAGTTGTCTCTAGCCTCTAAAGAGGGCTTTGTTGAACATAGCCAATTGTCCCTCTTGCCCATTTCCCCACCACCGCTCCCCACACACAGCTATCCGAGGAAGATCATGTCCCCCCCGCCCTGGGAGCCCTGGAGGCTTCCCTTCATCTCCAGGGAAGGAGTCCTTACCTGAGAAGAACTGGCTGATGGAGTGAGGCAGAAGAGTGAGGAAGGCCAGCGGATTCGCAAAGGACATGGAGAGTGCAGCAGAAATGTAAGCCATGCCTGCCACCAGGGAGTCAAGGCAAGCCAGGGAGGTGTAGAGGCAGAACATGATGAAGTTTCGCATGTTCCTCCTCCCGATGCAGTTCCCTGTGAAGAAACAGTGGTGGTCATGCCTCTGGGTGACTCTGGCACACAGTCTACAGAAGTGAGTGCTGGGCAAGGCTGAGCCAGGGGACCTGCTTCCATCCAGCCAGTCCGCCACCGCTTCAGCTCCTTCACCCAAGTTTAAGCCCTTGCCCAAGTCCTCGGGGGAGCTCTGGATCACAAGGACGTAGTTGCCCAGGGCATTAGCTGAGAGGAAGAGGAAGAGGGCCCCATGCAGCAGAGCAGGAGAGAGAAGTGGGTTGGTGGAAGGGTCTCTGAACATGCTGGGGATGAAGAGGAAGATCTGGAGGACGAAGGTCACTAGGGAGATGCACAAGAAGTAGGCTGGAGCGACAACATTGAGCAACCTGAGAACTAGCATTGCGGATTACGTTCCTGCAGGGGAAAGCAAGGAGAGAAGGAACATCACCGCTCCGGCTGCACACTTCATCCTTCCATTTCCTGCCGGGTCCCGGCCCCGCTGCCTCCGGGAAATGCCCTCCGGGGGCCGCTCTCCCTCGCTGCCGCCCCACGGCCCCGGCCGGGCCGGGGCAAAGGGACAGCCCGTGGCCAGCGACCGCTCCCTG
>WAAD01040437.1:3656-46200 GCA_013389945.1 Fregata magnificens | reverse complement strand
GGGGGTGTCCTGCCGGTGGGGTGATTGGCGTGCGGGGGAAGGCGCGCCGTGCGCGGGGCTAATCCCGGCCCCCCCGTGCTCAGCTGCGCCTCCCGGGTGGGCCTGGCTTTGGGGCTGCGCTGGGGGATGCTCACGGCAACTTGCCTGACCCCCGGGCGGGTGTGCCAGCACCGCGTCGGGCAGCACCCGCGTATGGCTGGCGAGGGCGACTCTGCGGGTCCAGGATACAGGGATGGGTTTGGTTTGCTGTTGTAGGAGATTCTAGGGTACTTTGCTCTGTTTAGACGCTGTTTTCCTGCCCTCATTCTGGACCACGTACCGAAACGGCTTTAAGTAATGCTTGTTTCCGCCCGCCCGATGGGCGGCTGAGGCCCAGCAAGGTGCGGGGGCTTCCCTGGGCTGCTGGAGCAAGTCAGTGGCAGAAGCAGAGAGCGAGCCCCAGCCCCTCGGTGTCCTTTCCCAGTGCCCGCGCGCTGGCCTGCGCTGCTGTCCTCTCATGTGAGATAAAATGTCATCCCACCGCTGTGTCATGCCTTGGCTTGTGCTCGGTCCCCACGTCATCCTGGCCACAGAATCCTTCCGGAAGCCACACCTGACAGTGTTGGAAATGCTTTGTGCTGGCAGCGGAGAAGAGAGGGAATCTCTTCCCCATTTTTCTCTTCAGCTTTTGGGAGATTGATGACTCTGAAAGGGCTGTCGGGTCAGGATGATGTAACGCCCTGGCCAAGCTGCTCTCCCCCAAATTTACGGCTTCATCCAGATTTGTCCACAGATCAAGGCCCTGCCTTCTCCCTCGCTTGCTTCCCCATCCTCCCTAGTGTCAGCGGTGCTGCACAGTGGGTTTGCAATTCAGAAACCTGAACAGAACGGATGTTATCCAGGAGAAAGAGAGAGACACCTTTGTCTGGCTGGCGGATGTTATTTCTGCATGAACATCTTTTTCCTTTTAACTGTTTAGCCACCATCTCCAGCACTGATCTGCACTCCTGCTTTCTCCCCTTTCAGAGAGTTCAGGGGGGAGCAGACAGAGTGCGAGGAGGTGAGGGGAAAGCTGAGTGGGCAAAAGAGGTACGAGAAAGCACCTTGCCCCATGTTGGGGTTTTACGGTGCAGTGTGACAGGTCAGGCTGCCTGTCTGAGCAGCGGAGAGAAAGAAAAATGTGCCATTTGGAATAGAAGGTGCTGTTGAAATGGTTTGCGGTATTTGTTCAGAGGAAGCGGGGGGGGGAAGTGTGGAAAAAGCAGAAGGCAGAAAGACTGGCCCTGAGACCAGACCTGAACCCTGGCCTTGCTGCCTTCCCTGTTACCCTGCAAAGTGGCGGTCAGGGCTGGGCAGCAGATGGAGAGGGAGGCAGAAGCAGCCCTTTCAGGAAGGATTTGTTTGAAGTAGCCTGGCAAACAGCCATTGGCAAACAAATAAGTAATAAATAAAAGCAGGGAGGCTGCCGGCACCCCTGCAGCCTCTGACTCCATAGCACTTAAGCCTCTGCCTTCTTCCCATGGCAGCATCCTGGCTCCTGTCTTCCTGCATCTGAATGCCTTTTAGCTCTTTTATTTTTTTGCACTTGAATCGCTCTGTAGCTGCTGTCCTCTTCAAAGCTTTCCTTGAGGTTAACTAGTTCACCCCTGGTTTGGTGACAATGGTAAGCATAGGGTGGTCCTGCAAACGGGGACAGAAATAGCGGTGCTTGCTGGGGATGCTCGTCAGGGGTGTGCGTAGGCCCTCGCAGGTAAATACTGTCCTCCTTCCACGCAGAGACTTCTGGCCCAAGGGAAAGTAAGGCAGATTTCATCACAGCTTCAGAGCCTACATCTGCAGAGTTGTAAAAGGAGGAGTGTCACTGCTTTAAAATATTCCTTGCAGGAAATACTCCCGTCTTAACAGACTGCGAGAGCTTTCCCAAAGCAGCAAGGAGAGGGAGAAGTGTTTCTAACACCCACAAGGGAATTCAATTGATATTAAACTAATCAGTCACCTCAACTCTCAGGCAAACATCAGTGTGCTGTGCAAATACTGACTCCTCCGTGAGTCCTATAAACACCAAAGCCTTCTACTGTTGTCACTTCTGCATCTGGTGAAACAGCTCTTCTTACCTACTTTAATTGCTGTAAATATATATCTTAGCTGTAATATAATAATGTAATATAAGCTTAGCCCTAAGCTTGAAGAAAACATTGCATTGCTGATGCACTGCGCTCAGAGCAAAAGCGGGTTTGCTTTGAGATTATTTCAGAAGAGGCTCCAGTCCCAATTTCCTTCAGCTGTGGCTTGATTACATTCAGTCCCTAACCAGCTATCAGATCCCTCAACGACGAGAGGTCTTAGAGCTTTTGAGGATCCCACTTGGCATCTACCTGCGCTTTAAGATGCCTAAACATCTTTTAAAAGCTGGCTTGAAGTTATTGCTTCAAATGTAGCTGGCACTGGTAGTTAGGCTGTGATCACACCTTGTTATTAGGTGAGGACAATGGCAGCAGTTTGCTCACACCATTACAACAGCCCTGCACGGGCCCTTCCCATCGCCCAGGCCGCTATTGTTGCTGGTTAATGGGTGAGACTGGGCACGGCAGGTCCCGCAGGGCCCCTCTGCAGAGGCAGGGGGAGGTGGGGTGGAGTAGCCTGGCGGGGGGCATGGACTCCCCTGTCCCAGCCCGCTGCCCCGGTCCCTGCATCACCCTCACCTCTCTGGCGGTTCAGCCGCCGCTCGATCTCACACCTCCTCACCAGGTTCACTTTTTATGACTCATCTTGGTGGTTACGTAAGCCCCAGCGCTGTCCTGCCCTGTCTGTCCCGGTACAGCCTTCTCTTAGTGGATGGTTGTGTTGGCGTAAGAGCTGCAGCCTTGCTAAGGGCTGCAGGGAAAACCTCTTTGGCTGAGAAATCGCCTTCCTAATTGAAATTACCGTAATGTTGCCCAGCCTCTGGGGAGCATAAATGCCATGGTACAGAAGCATTTCAACACCGGGATCAGTTGTGCAGTTCCCAGCAGAGTCCCCATGAGAAGCTGTGCGTACCGTTTTGACCAAGGAGGGGCTTCTATGCTGTCGTAGTTTGATCTCAAATAAAGATGTGTTTAAAATGGAGTACCAGAGCAGAGAGGCTCAGTGCTCCTGTTCAGTGGGAGCATGTGAAAGCTTTGGGTGACCCGATTCCCCTACTCCCCAGCACCAACATCTTGTGTCTTGTCATCTGCAGATTGTGGGTGAGCCGAGAGGCAGGATCTGAACGAGCCAAGCTCCACTGCATCCCCAAGTGCTAAAAGGCAGGTTGTGAGAAGTGGAAAAATACATTGTCATGTAATTTTGAGTTCCTCCTAACAGAGAGAGAAAGGGCCTCTGGCCCTGCTCTGCCGCGGAGCACTTTATTGTCAGCTGGGAGTTGGTGGTAGGAGGCAGCTGGGGCAGGAGGTCATGGAGATTGAGAGAACGAGCCCCTTGATGTGCTGTGTTGGATGGGGTAGGGGAGACTGAAATTCAGAGAAGGTAGAGGTGGGGGAGTCAGGGCAAACCTCAGGTTTGGAAGGATAGCTGGGGAGCAGCTCCCAGTGTGGCCCAAAGTGAGCCCGTGGTACCCTGAGATGAGGCCTGGGGACCCTGTGTTGGCCAAGCCAAGGTGACCGTGCTGGAGGAGTCCCCTTGCTGTGCTACGCCTGCAGCAAGATGACCCACATTAGGATGGCACGTCAAGGAAGTGGCACAGGCTGAGGTGCTGAGACATAACGCGAGGGCTGGCCAGCTGAGGGGTGGCTCACGAGGCTTGGAAGTGGCCGACCATAGGCCACAGGGCACCAGCGCAACTAGGATCACAGCTGGTGCTGGGGCAGCCCCTAGTGGCCTGGGGCTTGGGACCCGACTGGCCGGAGGACCTGGTTGCAGCAGCAGGTTGGGATGGTCTTCTCGGCGTGGCTCTGGCTTGGAGCAGAGTCCATCCTTGGAGATACTCAAAACCTGCCCGGACATGGCCCTGAGCAACATCCTCTAGCTGACCCTGCTTTGAGAAGGGAGGCTGGACTAGGTGATCTCCCTTCAGCCTCAACACTTCTGTGATTGTTTGTCCTATCTTCTGACAAATTTGGTCACCGTGGGATAATCCCCAAGGCAGCATTAGAGAAATGACCAGAAGTTTGGAGGTTTGCCTAGCTCCCCTGAGCCTGCAAGCAGCGGTCTGGAGGTCTCTACACCAGTAAGAGACTCGCAGGGCTTGCAGGCTCCAGGCTGGGGACATGCACCATTCCTTGTGTTTCTGGGCTGCTTTTCTCAGGGAGAGGTCACAGATGGCAGAACTTCATGGAAGGGAAGTAAAACGGCAAAAATGGCAGAAAAGCGAACCAAACCTCGTAGACTTCAGAATAATATAATAATACTGTATTACAGCAACAGAATTTTATTATAGGAGATGTAAAATATAACCAGTATATAACCTGATTATTTCTGGCTTTTAAGAATTCGGAACTGGTAGAGATTATCCTCTCACACTTCATCTTCATTGGGCTTGGAAAGGGAACCAGGTTCTCCTGCGTTAACCTGCAGTAATTTTCTGAACTTTGACTAAACAAATCAGTGTACTAAATTAATTGAAACTTTTTTTCCTTCGCTTTCAAAAAAGTTTTCTGCTTTCAGAAAGGCTCTGCTGTCAGAGCCACTTTTGCAGTTCATCAGGCTTTAGCTCCAGGTGCTCAGCCACTGAGCCGATCTGGCAGTAAGGACCTGCTGCATGAATATCTACTGACTTATTTTTCACTGATGCGAGTGATCTGAGATCTTAGCATATAGGCTGTTAGTACTTCCATTTTTAAATTGTCTGTCTTTTAATTTAAAAAGTTTTTAGTTCAGACAAAATATGATTACTTTTAAGTCAGGTATACGTTTCCAAAAGTCATAATTCTTTTATTTGTTCTGGTTCCAAGTCCTCTTTATTACTTTTTCCTTTCATATTACACTGCTGCTAATCTTCTCATCAGGCAGTTTCATTGGATTCTTCTGTTGGGAGGTTTTCATCAGGTTTAATTTTCTTTCATCCAAGTTTTTAATTTCTTGTGTTTTCTTCCATGAAATGTCATCAAATTCTTCCTTGTTCAGAAACAAAAAAAACCCCAACAAAGCGAATACTGTTAATAATAGCTGCAGTGGCTGGGCCACCTCCTGAGAACGGCACATTTTAAAGACTTTCAGGTTAGTTCAGTCATTGCAGGAAAGTCAGGGGATGGATGTTTCTGCAAATACAGTCCTCTGCAAACTGGGCTGGATAAACCTAGCTATACAATACTCTAGTAATTGGCTTAGGGAAACTATGACCATGCCCTAAGCCTTGCCTTGGTTATGTATCACAACTACAGCTTTACATGTGTTCCAGGGTAATCATTAGGTTTCAGGATTCCTTCATCCCAGCAGCTATGTCTGAGGGGCTGGCTTGGCTGTTTATTCGGACAGCTCCTGCACAGAGTCAAACATCAGGGGTTTCTTTCCATCTGGAACGAGGAGGTGAATTTCTGGCCCTTGTGAAAGGCATGTTGCAGTTGGTTTCAGCAGAGGGGGGATTTCACTGTACATTTCTTTGGGCTTGGGATTTTTTGTGATGGTTTGAATGTGCCGGAAAATATCCTGGGGCAGAATAAGTTTCCGTACATCTGTAGCCTTTAAACTCTCAGCTGGGAGCAGTGCTTGGGGGTGTCACTCCATCAGCCCCAGCCCCCGGGTCAGGAGAAGGGGCGTGCAAGCGTGTGATGGGACCTGCTGAGCTTCGGGTCCAATCCTGCTCTTGGTGCTGTGGGCTGGCTGCCTACTCCCAGAGCTCGCCTTGGTCGAGAGGTGGGAAGTGGGGAGAGCGGTTGTGCCAGCAGGATGGTATCTCGCTCCCTCATTGAACAGAGCTAATCCAGGTAGCTGGGTTTTGTGGCCATACCCATGGGCGTGGCCAGCCTGGTGCTCTGCGCAGCACCAGTGGCATCGCTGGAGCCCACTCTCGGGTTCAGGCTGGTCCTGCAGCTCATGTAGCACAGGGTCTCTCCATGCCGTGGTCGGCATTAGCAGGAGCCTTCCCAGTGCCCTCCTGTGGCTCTCCACACCTGGCTTTTGGTCCTTTTTTGGTCCCCTCCCTCCAGCATGACATCCATGTGCCCTGTGATGGAGCTGTGCCATCAGGAAGAAGCGTGGAAGGCAGCTGGGCAGAATTTGGAGACCGGTGTGTCCTGCAGGCTGTCCTGTCCCCAGGGAAGAGGCAACAGCACAGGATTCAGCATCACTTAAATATTGATCCCTGCTGCTCTGCGGGGTTGACTGCCTGTGGAGACCACTGCTTGCCCTCCTGGGGCTGTGGTCGGCACGGGGATGTCCGGATGAGCCATAGCCTCCACAGTGTCTGTGGCTGCGCAGCTTTTTGCCTCTAGTAGGTGCAGGTGTGGTGCTGGCATTGGCGAAGCAGAGGGGTGTTTCATGGCAGGACGTGCCCATGCTTTACTGGAAGCGCTGATTGCCACAGGGAGCCAGGCTGGGAGGCGGCGGCTCTCCTGAGGTCTTGTGCATTCTCACCTTGGGTTTTCTCAAACCGGCTGGAGGCTCTTTGTGTTTCCAGGTGAGGAGATACTTCCCAGAGCAGGGATGACAGCTACACAGCACAGTGTGCGCCAAACTTCCCCTTACATTAGCCACATAGTGGATGAGGAGGTGGAGACCCTCGCTCATTTAGTAAATGCCTTGCTAGTACTGCAGAGGCCAAGTATAGGATCTCGGGGTGCTCACTGCAGGGCTGGCCCAGCCAGGCAAGAGCAGCATTCATGGTGGTAGGTTTGGTATGTGCTGGGTGGGGATGCAGGCAGGGAGAACAGCATACCTGAAACCAGGCAGAAAGCAGGAGCCTGGGCTGGGGCTGGGCCAGGACACCCAGCCACTGTGAAAATCCCTCCGTATCAATGCTGCATCCCCGAGCACCTCTCCCAAAATGGGCACAAAGCCTGTATGATTCCTGCTAATTGTGGCAGGGCCTCAATAGCTGCTGGGATGTGGAGAGGCTTGCCGTGGCTGTTGCTGGGACACTGCTCCCTGCCCAGGCCCCCAAATCTCTTCAGCCAGCTGTATTCCTGGTGCCGGCGCTGCTGTGCCCAAAGCGCCCTGGGAGGACAAGGAGGCATGGGCTTGGGGAGGCTCCTTTTGCAGCCACCTGCTGCAGCGCCTCATGTTTAACTTCCTTTCCTTTTCTCTTCCACGTGAGTGGTGGTGCTGTGGAGGGCAGGGGGTGGCTGCCTGGGGACCCCACGCTGCTGGCAGGGTGGGCAGAGTGGCGCAGGGGCTGCCAGCTCTTCCCCAAGTGCCAGCCTGGCTGTGTGGCCCTGGATGCAGGGAAGGCAGGCTTGTGCAGAGAAACCAGGGACAATCTCTCTGCCTCCCTGCCCCTAAAACTTGCCATTCTGATCTTTTTTCCCGTTTTCCCCTAATCCCAGATGGCCTTTTTCCAAGGCTGACTTGCCCATGGAGCATGTCTGATGCTGGCTGTTGGATGTGGCATGTTTGAAAGGATGCGAACCGCCCCCAAACCTACCAGGCTGGACTGACAGCAGTGTTGTGTCGCCTGCTCTTGCAGCGGGAAGAGGTTGCAGGTCACTCTGTGACCACCCTGCTGACAAATCTGCCATCTGTCTCAGCACGTCCTCTGGGCGATGCTACGCCTCCCAGCCCATGGCTTCTCCCGATGCCTTGTCCCTTTCCCAGCTTGGCTGCTGTACATGTCCAGATGTGACACTTTCTCCTCTGCCTGAAGGGAAAGAAACCATTTCTTGTGTTTTCCTTCGTCAAGTCCATCACTCCCGATGCCCCTTGCGGTGGCCGTGGGCAGCTGCTGGCCCATGGGCACGGCTGGGGTGGGGCAGGAAGGCAGCACGGTGGGTGTGGGCAGTGCCAGCCCGCGGCACTGGCACAGCAGAGGCTGTGTGCTGACTGTCTGTGCACCGCTCACCGCTGTGTGCTGGGCCACCTGCCTGCGGTAGGTGTGTGTCAGGGGAGATCCTGAACCCCAGTCCTTGCCATGCATCTTGTCCCCACTCCCTCTGGTGTGGGATGCACTGGCGTGCCCATCCCAAAAGCCCCGTGATTTCCTTCTTATCTCTGATGCTCCAGGGCCATTTGACTCCCCAGGTCCTCTCCAGGAGCAAGCTGGTGGGTGTGATGAGCTGCTCTGCTCTGCTTGGCTTTGCTCTCCCCTGCAGCAAGTACGTGGCTGGGGCTGTGCTCAGGTGTTCTGGGCAATGGGAATTCTCCAGGAGTGATGGGAAAGAGCTGTCTTGTCAGTGCGCGCGAGCACCCGTCGTGCCAGGAGGAGACTGGAACAGTCGGTGCTTTGCAGAGCTGCACGTCTGCAGCTCCATGTGCGCCTGGGAAATCTACATCCCTTCCCAGCTGCAGCAGCAGCAGCTTTCCTCTGATCTCCCCTGAAGGCTGCGTGGGCTGCAGAGGCGGCTGGATGTGTGCCCCAGCAACCGGAGGAGACCAACTGCGTGCTCCCTTCGCTGCCCCAGCAAAAAGGAGCGCCAGGCTGGCCCTGCGCGGGGGCAGGATTTGGTGGGAGGGCAGGTGGCTGGCCCACAGCCCAGGCAAGGGCAGCGCAATCTGTTGTTGAGATTGAGACAGGTTCAGTCTCTTCCCTCCTCCTTTTCAAGGACCAAATTTGCTTGCACACCGGGGAATAGTTGGCGATTTGGTGGGTCCTCTATGTATGCATCCCCAGGGGATGGAGGTGTCTGAGCCAGGCCTTGGGGAGCACCTTCTCTCCTTGTCCTCCCATTGCAGGCCCCTGTGGTCACCTTCAAAGGCTTCCCCTTCCCTTTGATGCACTATTGATTCGAACCAGTGTGCTGAGAGCTAATCCATCTGGCACGGCTGGATGCGGCTAGCACAGCCACTGCCAGGGCCATCCCTGCTTGTGCAACCTGCCGGTGCTGGAGCCTTTGCTGAGCTGCCAGCTCCCACGCTCCCAGGGCGGTGTGATTCATCCCGGTCATCTGGTGTTACCCAAATCTGCTCGGAAGCTCGGCAGAAGTGGGAGGAAAGCCTCGTTGGGGCCAGGACTGGTGAGCGGTGTGCTCGTGGGTTCCTGCTGCAGCCCAAACCTCGCTCTGCTCCTGGCACCGAGCACAGGTGACAGAAATGTTCTAGCTCTGCAGATGCTCTAAAATCATATTTTATGTGTGTGTGTATATATAGTGTTTTAACCCACTGCTCTCAGGAAGCAGCTTTTGTGCTTGTAGCGATGGGAGCTGGGCAGGGCAGGAGGGTTTCTTTGCTCCTGCAGCAGAATTGGCTGCGGGGGACGTTGTGGCTGCTTGAAGCTGGGGAGGAGTGAAGGCAGGGAGGCTGGCAGCAGCCCGGCACCAAGGCCTCCCCCAGAGCAGTGTGGAGGGAGGTGCGTGGGTGGCCCAAGGAGAAGGGGATCAACGGGACAAGCATGATGCTGCCCACCTTATACTGGCCCCCAGGAGGCTGTGGGATGAGGGTGCTCACTGGCAGGGTGCCCCCAGGTCACTGTCACGCAGCAGCAGGCTGGAATGGAGCAGAGCTGGACCCCTGCTAGCCCACCACGCGCCCACGCTCGCCCCCCATCGCACAGCAGGCTTGCGGGCATCAGCCGCGAGGTGGGCTGGCTGGAGCTCAGCAGCTGAGAGCAACCACACAGGGGACTTGAAATGTGCCTGCTTTCTCCACCAGCTTGGCGGCGAGGTCCCTGCCGTCCCCAAGTGTGCCATACCATCCTGGCCAGGCAGGACACTGGGTGCAAAGCCACCAGACTTGCCTGGTCCGAGCAGTGTGGTATTGGGCTGCTCCCCAGTCTGCATCCCCCTCATTGCACAGCCCGAGCGAGCTTGCGTGCATGTGTATGCAAAGCACAGTCCTCTCCTTGCCTCTGCCCTGAGGTGAGGTTCCTTCCGCTTGCCAGGGAAAGCTGTAGCTGTGCTGGGAAGGGCTGTGCTGGCCGCTCCTGTGGCTGGCAGTGTCTCTGCAGCAGGTGGCTTTATAAATGGCAGCAGATAAACCTCCCACTTTCCTCTCCACCTCCCACAGCTCCCCGCTCCCCGAACAGCAGAGGGGGCTTGGGGAGGAAGGAGCTGCTCTTCTACCTTTTCCCCCATTACCAGGGACCACAGTGCTCCTGGCACGTTGTGGCACTGTGAAAGATGCCCGTGACCCGCAGTGACAGCCTCAGCCTGGCCCCGACCATGCCACGGCTGCTCCTGGTTTCCATATAGCTTTCCATGAGGGATTCTTCTTCCCAGCGGAGGTGGCACTTTCCCTCCCACAGGCCTTAAAATCCTCCTCTGTTTGAGCATGGTTACCTGGGTGGAGGAAGAAGCAATCTGCCCGTAAATGCCCAACATCCCGTCACTGTCACAGCCTTGCTGAGAGGTGACTTCCTTGGCCTTCAATGCCAAATGGGAGCTGCTCCTGCCGGGCTGGCTGTGTGTGGGCACAGCATGCCATGATTCTGGAGCTGGCAGGCGATAAATGACCCGGGGGCACCCTTCGCCCAAGCCCTTCCCTGGGGCTGGCTGCTGCCATGGCCCTCAGTCACACAGGCAGCAGGGGCTGGGAGTTGTCCTCATCTGTGCGTATCATTGTTAATTAATTGCAATCGCAGGGGTTGCTCTGGGGACTGCGAGCAGCCTTCAGCATCCCAGCTCAGAGCAGGGACCTGGTGGTGCCGGGAGCTCTCTTTACTATTTTCGTGAAGTACTGTTTTCCTGAGTGCGTGTGCGTGTGCACGTGTGTGTATGTTAACCGAGAGCACCAGGCTGACTTCCTGCCCCTTTCCCACCTGTGAGCAACCCCTGTCCCCTGCAGTCAGCCCTGGCTTTTTTATAGAATCATGGAAAGGTTTGGATTGGAAGGGGCCTTTAAAGGTCATCTAGTCCAACCCCCCTGCAATGAGCAGGGCCATCTTCAACTAGATCAGGTTGCTCAGAGCCCTGTCCAACCTGACCTTGAATGTTTCCAGGGATGGGGCATCTACCACCTCTCTGGGTAACCTGTTCCAGTGTTTCACCACCCTCATCACAAAAAATTTCTTCTTTATGTCTAGCCTGAATGTACCTCTTTTAGTTTAAACCATTACCCTTTCTCCTATCACTACAGGCCCTATAAAAAGTCTGTCCTCATCTTTCTTATAAGCCCCCTTTCCTGTCTCTCTGCTCCCAGCCATCGCTTACCAGCAGCCCACTGCCTCCCCGCTCTGCGCTTGGGCTGGGCTTGGTCTGGGTAGTCTTTTGTGCTGAAAAGCATTGATTTAAGCGTTATCAGAGGACAAGGGTGCACGATGCAGAATGAGCGATGGGCCCCTGCCCTGGGGAGCTTGCAGCCCAATTAGCTCATGTTTGCTTGGTGCTTTGCGTACACAAAGTGCGGTGTGAGGGGCTAAGCATGCTGTGTGCACAGCAGGATATTGAAATATAAAACAAACACGGGTTAGAGCCAGCCTGCAGTGGCAGCTTAGTCAAATGTGGTGAAAAGGGCTGGGAGTGGAATGAATAAACTCCGCTCCGGTTCTTCCTTTCCAATTGATGTGCGCTGGCTCCGGCAGCCGCTGGCTCGCACATGCGTGGAGGAGGCGCTGGCTAAGAGCTGCTCTGTGCATGGCATCTCCCACACGCCGGCCCAAACAAGCCTCCTCGGCTGTAGATCTCCCCATAAGCACCAATTGCTCTCGGTTGCCTGAGGTTTGGCTTTATTCTTGCACCAAGGAGCGCAGCAGCGAGTCAGTGCTGCCCTGCCCGGTCCGCAGCATCCCTCAGGGAGAAGGGGCTTGTGCAGGTGGCTGCTGTACCACAGAGGAAGGCCACAAACGTCCTGTGGAGAGCCCTTGCTGGAGGCTGGGGGCTGAGACACCTTCTCGTCCAAAAACCTCATACACGGAGCTTAGTCTGTCCCAGTGCCAAAACGTGGCCACCCCTGGGTCTGCAGGGCGGTGTCGGGGAGGAAGGGGAGGTCAGGGAGCGGGGGGCTATGCGGCAGCCACCACAGAGGGATGTGGCAGGGGAAGGTTTTCCTCTCAAATGCTGTGTTGGTTTAAGGTGAGTCTCAGGTTTTTTCCCTTGGGACAGCATGACCCTGCACAGGGTTTCTTGAAGGTGGTGGCAGCCTGCCACTCCTGAGAGCAGAAAAACTTGCTTGGTTCCCCAAAACAGGGTCACAGTCTCTCTATCCCGGTGGGTCAAGTAGTTTAGAAGGTCAGTGTTGGCGGGGCAGTTTGGGAGCGGTGGGTGAGGAGAGGGGAGCGGGGAGTACATGCATTTTCTGTCCCAGGAACAGACATCTCTTCCCTTATCCTGCTGCCCACGTGGTCCCTGGCTGTGGGTCCCTGCACCTCCGTGCCGTACCTTTCTTCAGGAAGCTCCCAGGGGGCCAGGGGACACACGAAGCATTCAGAGATGGGAGTGGGGGTGGCAGAGGGGGGCTCACCACGGGGTTTGCATCCCCAGGGCCTGGCAGTGAGCCCGCTGGGCATTTGTGCCCCTCGAGGGGAAAGCAGTGCCAGAGCTTATGGGCAGGGAAGGTGATGTCTATTTAGACCATCTTTAATCAGGTTTATTTTACTCAGCCATGCTCTCATGCTCAATTTCTCATTGATCCCACTCGCTCCCACACTCATACCCCCCATTCTCACGAGCAGCCGGGCGCATGTGCCCAGGGTCACTTGTGGGTGACATGGGGACAAGGGACACCAGCTGTCGAGTCCTCCTGACCCCTCTGAGCAATCATGTCTTGATTGGCAATGACAAAACTAGTCTTTGAGCAGGTGTTTTATACCCGTTAGGAGTCAGCAGTTGCTGCAGGGTGGTCCTTTGTCTCCAAACCTTACTGACCCCAGCCTCTGTAGCCCACTGGCCGGGTTGCTGCTCATGGTGTGGTCCTCCTTGTTTGGAAGATGCATCTTGTTTCCAGCAGGCTAACGGGACAGGCTGGTGTATGTCCCGTGTGAGGCGGCTGCCATCCTGCTGGTGATGGGATCAGGGTCTTCTGCTGGTGGGTTGTCTGTGCCATAGCCTTAGCAGGGTGTGGGCACAGCATTCACACCAGTGTCAGTGTTTGTGCTACCAATCTCTCCGCATCCAGTGCCTTGGCTCCCCGGTGGGGTCTGGCTCCGCTCTCCGGGGGTCTGTGCGACACAGCCCCAGGGAGGCGGGTGCTATCACAGCGGGGCCAATCTCCTGTGGAGGCATCTGCCCTGAAGATCCTGAAGGTGGTGTGAAGAGCCCTGCCCAGGGATGATGCTGCCCTGTGCCTGCTCACCCCATGGGCCGCTAGCAGCCCACCCCCTCTTTGCTTTTTGGACCTGGAGGCCATGACTCTAAGAGAGAAGGGCAAAGGGAGAGCCAGGGAGGAGTGCCTTGGACCCACATGGGGTTTTGGAGGGCTGTGTCTGTGGTCCCATCCCCTCTGTGCTCGTCCCCCCTCAGGGATAGATGTGGCCCGTGGTGTGCCTGTTCTCCCGTGCACCGAGCTACAGGGATGGAGAGGTCACCGTGCCCTTTGGTGCCAAAACTGCCTCTGCCGGAGTGCGCACTGAGCTCAGCACAGTGTGTTGATAAGCCTTTTCCCAGCCCGAGGTCATTAGTTGTGCTGAGTCAGTGGCAGTGGCTCAGGTTTCCTGGCCGCCCCAGTCACTGCAGTCCTGCCAGGTTGGTCGCTACAGTCCTGCAAGGTGGGACGCCAGAGGCTCACCTTCCCACCTGGCCCTGGGCACACCGGGGAACGAACCTGATCTTCCCATGCTGGCGGTCCTCATTTCCCCTCCCACAGGCTGGCCACATCTTGCAAAGGAAGAAGGATGCAGAGGCAGCCAGGAAGCAGGGATGCTTGCTTTCTAGGAGACATGGGCTGGTTCCTCAGCCTGGCTTTTCTGCTGGCTTTGCGTGGCTATGGGCAGCTCCATCAGCAGCCCTGTGCCCCAGCTGCCCATCCGCCAGCTGAAATGAGTAATGCCATGCCTGCTGGAGCAGGACACCGAGGCTGGGTGAGCACAGGCATGCCAAGAAGCCTGGCTTAGTCATCTGAGTGCTCCCAAGACTTTGTTTTGGTGTTTTGCTACTCCAGCTGTCCGTGAATCCCCTAGCAAATGAGTTTGCTGGCAGGGTGCTTCAAGGGAAAGACAAATTTTGAAAAATTGCATTCACATAAAAGAAATGCCTTATTTTCAATTGGAAAACTGATTCTCTGGATTAGTGCCCACCCAACCGGAGAGAAGCATATGCTGGTGTATCAACAAAACCAACAGGGCACTGAATATTCAAGGCAAACCTTACACACTGGAAATACTTCATAGAAATTATCCAGCAAATCACTTTCAATGGCAAATCTCATACATTCACTGTCCATTCACAGCCACTGCAAAGAGGAGAGAGGATTGCCTTTCTCTAGTACTATGCACATTTTCTGACCCTATTTTACCGTTTTTCCTCTAAGTAAGACCTAGATTGGGTAGACCATATATTGTGATTTCTGCCTCTATGCTATTGCTTCATTTTCCCAGCTGCAACCTTGCCCAGTCCTGTGTTCCTTGATTTGCCCATCGCTGCTGCTCCACCAGAACAGCGGCTGCTCTGAGGGACGCCTGTCTGTGGTTGGCATCTGGAAGCACTGCCTCATACACAGCTAACAGGAAGCTCTCCCAACACCTCTGGAGGCAAAGGCACCCCCCCAGCTCAGTTATTCACAATATTTCCTCCTCTGGCCATTAAAGATTGTGAAAAGCACAATGACAGTGGTATAGCTGGGAACAGGATCTGGTCTGGCGATGCTGTGGGGTTCATTTGGACCTTTAAGATATGATCACAGAGTGCTGTCACCAGAGTATTGCAAAATACTAAATTATCTTACACATTTGGTGTGAAAATTTAGCTTAGGTGTTTTAACAGTGACTTTAAGACTGACCTACAGTGTCCGTGTGATTTCTCACTTGAGTAAGGTATCTCCTCCAGTTGGAGGGAGGTAGAACATGTCCTACAGGTCTGAGTTCAAGCTGTTCCTGGAGCATGTGAGCAGAAATCTCCTCTCCCTGTTTCTGCTGCATGTGCTGTTCCTAGAACATTTACATGATTTACTTTTAGCTGGTTGTTCTCAATGGTTATTTTAATAGTAACACTGCAGCTATATAATTTGCATAAGCTTTTCGAAGAGCAGCACCATAAAAGGTGAGATTAGCTGGAACAAATGGTCTAGAAAAGTACTGGCTTGGGTATTTGGAGGTGGGTTTCCATGGGTATCTGGAGGTGAAGGGACCAGGGAAAAGGCAGGGGAGTGAGCTTGAGATCAGCTTCATAGGAGCTGTGACGCACCGCAAGGGCTGTGTTACAGGACGCAGCACGATGTGATGGCTCCTTCAGGCAGCAGAGTTGGAGGCACCTAAGAGAGAGGGGACAGAGCTGGACCGGTGGCTTCAGGACTCTTTTGCTCTTGAAATTTCTCTGTGCAGTGCTGGGTGGAGAGACAGGAACCAGTTTGGATGGGTGGGTGAAGGCTTGCGTTTGGGAGGTTTGTCGACAGGAGAGCTTGGAGCATGAGGTGCTAGCACCATCTCCAGGAGGAACCCATTGTTTTTGGCCACGAGGAGCAAAATATCTGCTACTGGGGGAAGGGGGCAGCAACAAGGACTTGATAGGGAAAGACAACCCATACTGATGCCTGTGACAATCTCCCTCACCCCGCCATCCTGCGGCAGGATGTTCCTCCTACGAGCGTGAACACGGTGCCTAGAAACAAGCTGCAGGATCTTACTGCTGGGTAATGGAGTGGTGGTGGCAGAGAAGGGGCTCGGAGGTTGCTAAGAGTCTCCTTGTTTATTTGCTGAAGGTCCAGCAGCTCCCTCGGTCAGAGACACACTCTCCTTGTTAACACAAAGGCAGTGAATTATTTAGCAGCTGAAAACGCCAGATGGCGGTGATTCTACTGCTTACGGGAGGAGAGGAGGGAGGAAGAGGTGCACATGGGGAGAACAGATTGAGAGCATCTCTGTAGGAAAGGGCTGACCCCAGCCAGAGGCGCCAGTGGCCCTGGTGGTTTCACAGCTGCCTGACGGCGAGGGAGAGGCAGGTGGGACAGGCCAAATGGCTGCTGCTTGTCACTGTGGCCCACTCGTTTCCCACAGGTCTCCACTTGTTGGAGTTCCCTCTTCAGGGGTTGTTATCCCAATGGGGCCATGCTGGGCCTTGGAAGTATGGGACTCCCAACGCCGGCTGGGAGGCAGGCCATGACTGAGGGTACTACAGGGAGGCTTTACCTCACTTCATACCTGGCTGCAGGGATGGTACTTCAGCCCCGAGTCTACTGGGATGCCCTTTGGAGCAGTATCATAGAATCATCGAATCATTAAGGTTGGAAAAGACCTCTAAGATCATCAAGTCCAACCATCAACTAACACCACCATGTCTCCTAAACTAGGCCCTGGAGTGCCACGTCCACACCTTTTTTGAACGCCTCCAGGGTTGTCGACTCCACCACCTCTCTGGGCAGCCTGTTCCAATGCCTAACCACTCTTTCGGTAAAGAAATTCTTCCTGATGTCCAATCTAAACCTCCCCTGATGCAACTTGAGGCCATTTCCTCTCGTCCTATCGCTAGTTTCTTGGGAGAAGAGTCCAACACCCGCTTCACTACAACCTCCTTTCAGGTAGTTGTAGAGAGCGATAAGGTCTCCCCTCAGCCTCCTCTTCTCCAAACTAAACAGCCCCAGTTCTCTCAGCCGCTCCTCATAAGACTTGTTTTCTAGACCCTTCACCAGCTTCGTTGCCCTTCTCTGGACACGCTCCAGCACCTCAGTGTCCTTCTTGTACTGAGGGGCCCAAAACTGAACACAGTATTTGAGGTGCGGCCTCACCAGTGCCGAGTGCAGGGGCACGATCACTTCCCTAGTCCTGCTGGTCACACTATTCCTAATACAAGCCAGGATGCTGTTGGCCTTCTTGGCCACCTGGGCACACTGCTGGCTCATGTTCAGCCGGCTGTCGACCAGCATCCCCAGGTCCTTTTCTGCCGGGCAGCTCTCCAGCCACTCTTCCCCAAGCCTGTAGCGTTGCATGGGGTTGTTGTGACCCAAGTGCAGAACCCGGCACTTGGCCTTGTTAAACCTCATACAGGTATCACCGTATCTCAGGTGACCTGGCGGTTCTTTTGGGAGCCACACTAACAGTCAGCTGTCCCAGGTTGGGCTATGATGTCTCCAGACACCATGGACTGGCCAGATCAATACGTATTTGGCTAGGAACCCCTGAGGAGAACTGAAGATGCTGTAGGCAGCATGCACAGATCTGTAGCAGACACTGAAGCCCATGCCCCAGGTGACACTGTATCGTACGCACAGTAGGAGGGACTGCCATGGGTCTGCATGTCCTGGGGATCCCGATGCCTGTAGTTCAGCGGCTTCTGACATTCCTTCGAGGCATCTGTGCAGGTAGCCAGATGCCAGCCTAACCCTGGAGTGGGGTGAGCCTCAGGCTCTGCTGGGCTCATAGCCTTGGTCCAAGCATCCCAGCCACCTTTGGCTTCCAGGGGACATTTTTCTTTGGGCTGTAATTTAGGCTTCAGAAGTGAAGAAAATAGCAAGTCACCATCTCTCTGTGTTTAATTTGGAAACTGCAGGCACCAAGACTAGTTCTTAAGCTCTTCAACCCTCTCAGGAGCCTGGTTTGAGAATCCCGTGGGAATCCCTGGTGTCCACCTGATTGTGTAATCTGTGTCAGCTCCTGCCCCAGCACCCCTGTCCTACCCGCGCTGCTCAGCCACGGAGTGGGGATGTCTGGGCTCCTTAGGAGCTTTAGGACAGGACTAATCTCCTCAAGCAGGAAGCTGCACAGTCTAAGAGAGAGAGGCTGAGGCTACAGCAGTGCACATAAAACCACTTGCTGCTGTAGCCTCCCATCTGTCACACTGACACAGCAGAAATAAATGTTTCCCAACAAAAGCAAATCCCTGTAGAGCTCAGAAAGATCCCCTTTCTAAGCCGAGGCATTTTGTGCATGCTCCCTCTGTGTTCCCGAAGGACCTCTCAATCAGGTTTCCTTTGGTGTTGAAGTAGAGTTGATCCTGTTTGGTCTTGATGGGCAAAAACCCACTATAAACACTTTGCATCTTCAGGTCCCTGGAGGTGCTGGCTGTCTTTGCAATCATCCTCCATTGCTTAATCAGACTGTGGCTCCTGCTCCTCTTCTTCTGTCCTGTTCATGTGGGCTGTGAGCATCCTGCAGCAGGGATCGGCTTTGGTTGGGTGACTGCAGGGGCTGCAGCAGGGGCCCAGCTGTGGCTGGAATATGGATAAAAAGGAAGGAGATGAATGAATGCCCAACAGCTTGAATACAAAGCTCACAGGAGTCCATGTTAATGGGCATGATGAGATTTCACGTGGCCTTTGCGCAGGCCACTGTACCCAGCATGTCTGTGGGGCAAGGCACTCATGTAACTCTTTCTAAACTTCAGGCAGGCCAGAAGATGTTCTTGTCAGGAGCACAAGTGCCTGAGAAGAGGGACATAGAATAACTGAGGTTGGAAGGGACCCCTTGGAGGTCAGTTGGTAAAAGCCCTCGGCCAACTTCAGAATTATGTTTGGTTGCTCAAGGCCTCCAAAGACAAAGTTTCCTTGTTCATCTGTTCCCTTCCACCCCAGTAACCTCAGTCTTCCCCTAAGCGGGGTCTTCAGCCCTCTGGGTGTATCTACCTAAAAAGTACTAGACATCCTACCTTGGGGCCTTTTCAGAAAAGACATTAGGGACCCAACCTGGTTGCCATTTTGAAAACTCTCTAATGACCTGTTAAGGGACCATCCTGAGAATACCCTGAAGACCCCCTCTGTCCCAGGGTGCCTCTCACCCTGGCAACGTGGTTGGTCTCACCACAGTCAGAGCTGTCCTCCTCTGAAGGCCACGCAGCTCTCCAGGTCTGGGAGCAGCTGGCTGAAGGTGCTGGTGGGGGCTCCAAGGCATGGAGACATGGCATGCGTGTGAGGAGGAGAGACTCTGGCCCTGTTGTGTCCCCCCCCATGTTTGTTAGCATTTGCTGTGCTTGTTCCTTCTCCTCCCGTAGTTCTAGTGAGTGCAATGGCCATGCAGCACTGTCCTGTGGCATGCAGGTCTGTGGCATCCCCGTGAGTGACAGCTATGCTGGTTCATGCTGGCTGCTGTAGGGTGCTTGTTCCCAGGGATCCCAGGCACTGCAGGTTTGGAGAGGATCCCTCCTACTTAAAGCATGGCGATAGGAAATGTTTTGGAAACATGCCACAGTCTTGGTCATTAATGGCCTTTAAGTGTTTCCTATCAGTGAGGGCTGTAGCCTGCGGCATCAGCTCCTGGGGAAATGGGGGGAACCTTGGCATTCAGGGTTTTGAGCAGCTGATTCTTCTGAAGACTTCAAGGTATCTTGGAAGGAGCAATCCTGCTCTAGTGGAAAGACAGAAGGGAGGTCCCACGACTCCTGAGTCACACAGACCATGATGCTGGAGGAGAAGGGAGGGCTGGGGGATGTTCCACATGCAGTAGATATCTGGCTGCAGGGAGCAAAGCAAGGCACAGCCCCAGCAGCCCAGTTGTTAACATCATCATTGCTCTTATTCTCAGAAACTCAAGCAAATGCTTCAGCTCCTCGTTCCTGCCTGTTGACCGCACCAGGGTGGCCATGGCTCAACCCATCTTCCAGGACTGAGGGGCAGAGGTGGTGAGATACCTGTCTCAGGTATGATGGAGACAACCAAACAGCATGGGGTTTAATGGGGTGGGGAAAGGGTATGAGGTAGCTG
The DNA here is from genome assembly GCA_013389945.1 of Fregata magnificens. Classification (NCBI taxonomy): domain Eukaryota; kingdom Metazoa; phylum Chordata; class Aves; order Suliformes; family Fregatidae; genus Fregata; species Fregata magnificens. The sequence continues at coordinate 26,442 of WAAD01040437.1, read as the reverse complement.
TGAGATTTCTTCAGCAACGCCCCCTGCCCTGTGTCCCGCAGCCCCTCCCTGGGAGAGACTGGGACTGGGGAAGCTCCAAGGTCACCAGCCAGTCCTCTCCCCTCCCTGCCCTTAGTGAGCTCCTCAGACCTCCGTGGAGGAACTGGAAGAGCCACGGCCCCTTTTCAAGTAAAGGCTTCTCCATCTGCATCCCTGCCCCCACGTTGCAGGGTGAGGCCCCACAACGGCACCAATGGAGAGCGTGTACTCGGTGGAGCCTGCGCCTGATGGTGCTGGCCCCACCTCGCTGGATGTGCTCAGCTTTCTGGACGCCCTGGTGAACAGCACGGAGGAGCAATGCTTCAGTGCCCGCTCCCGCAGCACCGTCCTGGAAGGGCTGCCATTCGGTGGCGTGCCCACCGTGCTCGCCATCAACTTCATCCTCTGGCTGGTGAGCAGACCAGGAGGGTGCCATGTCCACAGGCACTGCAACCCCTGGCTGGGGTGTCAGAGACTGGCTGTGAGCATGAGTGTGTGTGTTACGGGTGTGCTGACAGCCACACGTGTGTGCGTGCCAGTGTGCCCGGCTGTTTGGGGGAATGAGTGTGAGTGCAGGGGACCAAGAGTTTTGCCCACATCGTGGTGGGCAGCAGGTGGCACTTGGGCAGCAGTGGTGAGATCATGGAGCAGGAGCAGTTTGGCTTGAGGCGAGAGTGTTGCATGAGCTTGGGCTTGTGAGTGGGAAAACAGAAAGGAGGGATGTGGGGAGACCTCACAGGGTGAGACCCTGCGGCAACACCCTTCACCTCACCTCTTCCCTCTTCTTCCAGCTTCTCCTCCTGGTCTTCTCCTGCCTTCGTAAAGCAGCTTGGGACTATGGGCGCCTGGCGCTGCTGATGGACAATGATAGGTGAGCAGGATGCGAGGCCACCATGGGTGATGGCTCCAGCCTCTCCAAGAGGGCTGGCAGGAGGGCCGGTGCTGCAGGGTGACCCATGGAGAAGCTCAGCGGGTGTTCCTGTCCCTCCTTCCCACTAGGAATGGCCTGGCTGCCCTTGCCCATGGAGGCACAGGCACTGTCTGCTGCAGGGAGAGGGAAAGCCCAAGCCAGCTTTGATTCCCTCTTGCAGGCACCATCTGGTGATGGTGCTCTCGGTGCCAGGGAGGGCACCGTCCCGGGAAGGACGGAGGCCCAAGAGCTGCTTTTGGGTGGGGACTGAGACGATGCCTCTTCCCTTGCCATGCTCTCGGGATGAGCAGGGCTGGGCAGTGGAGGAGGCAGAGGGAGACATGCAGCAATAACACTGTTCCTCATGTCAGCAGGGCAGCTTGTCTGGCCCATCCTTTGGGCTAGGTGCAGAATCCCCCCAAAAATACCAGTGTCCTGGTGAAAGCAGAGCCTGGACCAGATCTCCAGGCGGGCTGTGCTTCCCGCAGCTGTCTGGCTGCCAGAGCGTGGTTCACCCCAGGCAGCAGAGCATCTTTCTTTATGCAGGCAGTGCACACAGGAGGGGTCTCTGCAAGGCTGGGCAGCTCATGGGAGGAAATGTTGTAAAAGCCCCTCTCCTGCCTTCTCCCGTCTCCAGCTCCTCTTGGGCTTGGGCTCTGGAGCTGAGTCTGGCAATGGACAGGCAATGTTTCCCTTCACCAGGGAGATCAAAAGGGCAATCAAGACTTAAAATTCAAGCACTGATTACATTCCTTTTACTGTAATGCCATTTGAGGGCTGAAACCAGTGGAATATAAAAATCCGGTTCAGCAGGCTCTCGTCCTGGACCTAAGGCCAATTCTCCACGAGCCACCCTGCCGTGGGCCAGGGCCACAGAGAAGCCACAGGGACTCATCGGTGCAGAGGCAGTGAGTGCAGCCCCTGCCCCGAGCCCAGCAGTTCGCTGGTCCAGCCCCAGTGCAGGATGCGGGGAGGGGGGAGGCATTTTCCGGGCTGCTCTCCTAGGAGAAGCTTCTCTGAGGGTGCTCATCCTCTCCCATCTGCTGCTTCTCTCCTGCCTCACCCCTCCGCTCCTCCCCTCACTGCAAAGTTTGACGTCACTTTTCTACGGAGAGCAGAGCGAGAAAGAGAAATCTCCGTCGGAGAGCAGCCCCCTGGATGTCGACAACAAGGACGTGGTGAGTGCTGGTGGCCGTGGCAGCAGGAGCCCAGTCTGGGCTCGTCCTGACCCAGCCCACCCTGCTCTTCATGGGAAACCCAGGTCAGAAGTTAAATGGCAGAAATTAAATCCTTCAGTGTGGGGTTTCCTGCTTAACACCCTTTAGCAGCAGGGTATTCCTGGGAAAGCTGAAGGGTTTCTTTGTCCTGGCTTGGTTTGAGGCATCTACTTTGAATGGCAGCTTGGGGGGGATGCTCCCGCCAGGGCGAGCATCTCCTGGCTGCGTGGCCATCCCTGCTGGCTGCAGGGACCTAGTCAGATGCGTGGCCAGAGCCTTGCTCTGCACGCCCGCAGGGACCTTTCTGGCCCTGACAGAACAGAGTGCCCCGGATCACACCTCCACCTCTGCTGGCATGGTGGGCTGTGGGGGCTTTGAAGCCATCTTTTGTTTCTCTCTACCACACCAGGCACAAACCAGGTTTTGCTGGAAATGAGCATGGACTGACATGTTTTTCTGTCTGTTTCTTTCTGTTTTTTGGCAACAAATGTTCAAAAATCAGTCACTGGTGTGACTATGAAAAAATGACAAAACTTCTTAAAAAAAAACCTGGGCTGGAAAGGTAAAGAAGCAAAATCCTTGCAGGTGGCAGGAGGCCTGTTTAAAGGCTCGGTGCTGGATGCTCTAGGCAAATGTATGTTGCTCATAAAAAAATAAGTGAGAAAGGCCACAGGGAATGCCACATGGCTAAAGAGCAGATTAAGGGAGATTATTAGATGTAAGAAGACATCCTTTTAAAAGTCAAGCTGTTCCCAAATGAGGAAAATCTAAACTCTGCCAGGTTAGATGTAAAATACACTAAGCGGGGGGGGAAGAGGAGTTTGAGGAGAAATTTGTAGAGAGCGTAAAAGCAAGTACTGGATTTTTCTTCGCACATCAGGAACAGGAAACCTGCCAGAGGGTTTGTAGGGCCAATAGGCGGTGAAGATAGAAAATGCTTGCTGGAGAAGGCAAGAATGTGGCAGGAGAGCTAAATAAAGTTTTGTTGCGTGTATCCAGTGAGGAGGAGCTCAGCCAAATTCCTGCCTGGGAGCCCTTCTCTGCAGAGAAGCACCAGAGCACCTCTCCAACAGCAGGGTTGGAGGATGAGGTTGCAATAAAAGCAGCTTACAAATGCCCGTTACCATCACAAATTCCCAGGAGTAGGCATGGGACTTCTCACTCACCCCGAGTGAGACAAATAGCCAAGCTATTGACTGCAGCGTGCAACCTCTCTCCTGCATGTGGGCATCCTAAAGAGCTGGGAATTGGCTGATAACGCTGTTTTTTCAGGAGGGTTTCTGGAAAACCGAAGAAATTACAGCTCAGGGAGCTTGGGGTCTGCACGGACGACCTCGCAGACATGGTTCTCCAGGGCAGAGCCCCAGAGCGGGGTGTAGGAGGGGAGTCAGCCCGGCTGTACTAAGGGGGTGTTCGGCCCCTGCAGAGCTGTTGGGCACGTGGGGATGCCTGCACCTCCAAAGCCTCCTGCTGCGGTTGATCAGGTCAAGCTGAGCTATGGGGTGGGAGGGAAGGTCCTGGCTTGGGTAAAGCTGGGGAATGGAGAGGAGTAAAATGCTGCCAGCTCTCACGGGGCAGGAAAAGGGAATCCCACAGGGTCCCTCCCATCCAAGGTCAGCATAAACCCTCTGGAAGGGAAGCAAAGAGGAGGGGCCCTATGGCCAAGTGTTATTTGGTACAGCCATGAGAGGGAAGACTGCAGAGAGACCTTGAACTTGCATGAACTCCAGCACTGGTAAAATGTAACATAATGCATAGGGGAGAAAAACTCTAATATTGCACATGCAGTGACAAGGAATGAGCTATTACACAAGATCTTGGCGTTGTCGTATATCACTCTACAGCAGTGCTGGCTCAGCGCTCGGTAGTGGTTAAAAAAGCGCATTGCATGCAGGGACTGTCAGAGAAGGCTCAGAGGAGGGAGCTGCTGGAAGCCAGGAGCCTGTGTTACAGAGATGCCCCGTGTTTCCCACCCCTCCTGAGGCAGCTGCCTTTGGCCACCACTGCAGACAAGCCGCTGGGCTGAGCATCGCCGAGCTGCCCTGGTGCTGCCTCCGTTTGCTCAGCCCCCCAGCCCCAGCCACCACACTGTCTCCGCACATATCCCCAGTGTGTGCTGTGTCCCACCTCCTCGCTGGGGAGGTGGGGGTGGTCGCCCCTGGCTCATCCCAACTCTTTCCCTTCCAGGGATTCTGCTCCTGGCTCATTTCTATCTACCAGATGAAGTAAGTGTGTGTCCTCGGCATTGCAGCTGTGCCCCACCGCTGCCTGCCCCTGGGGAGCCAGTGCCTACAGGTGGTCACGCATCACCCAGAGGTGCTGGGACCTGCGGCTGAGGAGAGCCCTCCTAAAACATCCCCCTGGGAAAGAGAGCAAAGGGCTCACCTCTGTGTTTCCTCCTGGTCCCTGGCTCCTGCCCCAAAGGAAAGGGCTTCAACCTCTTCTGGTAGGAGCTGGTCGTGTAGTGGGATGGCAGCCTGAGGGCTGCTTGCACCCCCCCGTTCCCTCTGTGCCCAAATCCCATGTGCCACAGGCAGGATGCCATGAGTTGGCGTGGGTTGTGTGAGGCCAGAGCAGCCAGTGTCCCTGGGGTGGGAGGTGGTGGGGAGGCACCACCAGTGCTCACCCCCACCTGCCTCTCCCCCAGGGATGAGGAGATTCAGAGCAAGTGTGGGATCGACGCCACCACCTACCTCTCCTTCCAGCGGCACCTCCTGGTCCTGCTGATGCTGGTCTGTGTGCTCTCTGTGGCCGTCATCCTGCCTGTCAACTTCTCGGGGGACCTCCTGGGTAGGTGCTTCCCCAGTTGCAGGATGGCTCAGGAGCGTGGCACAAGCTTCCCCATCCTCAGGCTGAGCACCCTGCCCTGGGGACAGAGGGCAGAAAGACCCCTCCGTCAGGAGCCCCCATGTGAGCAGGAGCCCACCACCAGCTGTGGGACAGAGGAATGCAAGAGGCAGGGAGCTTCAGGGTGGCGCGGGCTTGGCGGGGACCTGGGAGATGGAAAAGAGGGAGCAAAGACCAGAGCTACAAACCCTGCAAGCACGGACACACACACTGCACTGGGTTCCCATAACCTCCCGCTTCTCTTCCCCTGCAGGACACAATCCCACCCACTTTGGCCGGACAACCATCGCCAACATCCCAACGCAGTACGTGGCTCCCGTGTCCGGGGGGGCTGTTGGTGCTGCTGCTGCGGCGGGCACTGCTGAGAGTGCCCAGGCACAGCACTCACCATGGTCCCAGAACAGGGACGGGTCCACATGAGCAGTATGCTGCTCGCGGTAGCCCCCGTGACTGTCCGCACAGCACATGAGCACTGTCATGATGGGCAGCCTGCTGGCACTGCTTGCTGCACCCCGCTGCCAGCAGAGGTGCTCTCAGGGGTTCTGGGTGGCCTCATTTCTGCAGTGGCTTGGCCAACACCCTGGACGCTGCCCCTTTCATCCCTGGGGTCGGGGTCCAGCAGCCAGCTTGGGGAGGTCCCACTGGGCAGTGGGGGCGGCTGTGGGTGAGGCGCTGAGCGCCAGGCTGGTCTGCATGCCATGCGCCCGCCGCAGCACTCGCTGATCCCTTCCCCTCCTCCAGGGACCGTCTCCTGTGGCTGCACAGCATCTTCGCCCTCATCTATTTCATCCTCACCATCCTCTGCATGGCTCACCACTCTGTCCATCTTGAATACAGAGAGAACGAGAAGGTGAGCAACCACCCTTCCTCCAGCCCTGCCTTGTTCAGCACTAATGGACAACTTTGTGCTTTGCAGAAAAGATGGTCCCAGTAAGCAGGGAGAGCTTTAGAAACAGCCTGGGACTGGGCAGGCAGGGAAAGATAAGGCTCCAGCTTCTGGGGAAAGCCTGGCAGCCTGGATGCAAATCTCTCTCTCCTGCTGCCTTGACTCTTGAGATTGAAGCTCTGCTGTGTCTGTCTGTCTGGGAGGTGGCAGCGTCTGGCTGTGCCCCGGGGTCTGGGAGCAGACATTGAGGACGTCTGTGCTGACCAGCCTCCGGGGTGGCAATCAGTGTCCCGGCTCGCCTCTGCCTTCCTGGTGGCTGGGTGAGCANCCCCATCTGCCCCTTCTCCTCCCCCAGGTCGCCTGGACACTGATGGTTACCCACATCCCAAAGGAGATAACAGACCCTTCCCTTATCATCAAGCATTTCCAGTGAGTAGCAGTGTGCCGCAGCCTCGCCAGGGCAGCTGGCAGGCAGGTGGCAGGGGCTGTCCCTGTCCCCTGACTCCTGGTGCCACCATGTCCCTGTGCCCACAGCGAGGCTTATCCCAGCTGCACCGTCACCAATGTCCAGTTCTGCTTCGACGTGCGCAAGCTGATGAAGCTGGATGCGGAGAGGTAAGTAAGTGCACGCAGGTCGCCATTGCCTCTGCAGGGGGGGGTGTACTGCTCCTGCCCAGCATGTCGAGGGACCTAGTCTGTCTGTCTGTCCGCGGCTCCCCAAATGACCCTCATCCCTATTGGCTTCCTGGCAGGCGCAAGGCAATGAAGGGGCGGCTTTACTTCACCACCAAGGCGCAGAAAGAGGGGAAGATCATGATCAAAACCCACCCCTGCGCCCGCATCTTCTGCTGCCGCTTCTGTGGCTTTGAGCAGGTAGGTTGGTGCAGGCAGGGCTGCAGGCAGCACATCCGCACTGTGGACAGGGCAGAGCATGGCAGCTCGCCCGTGCCGCAGCCCAGCGAGTGCGGCAGAGCCCCGGCTGCTCCTGCAGGTGGACGCCGAGCAGTACTATGGGGAGCTGGAGGAGAAGCTCACAGATGAGTTCAATGCTGAGCGCAACCGCATCACGCTCAAGCGGCTTGACATGGCCTTTGTCACCTTCCAGGACGAGCGGATGACAGCTGTGTGAGTACCCCTCGGACGTGCCAGCATAAGCATGTTCCCCCAGCCTGGTGTCCACTGCCACTGGGGCACCTTGCTGGCTCCTTCGGCCAAAGTGAGGCGATGGGTCTGTCTCCGCTGTGCCTCTGCCACCTGTGGAGATGGCTGCTCTGTTGGGGCTGCAGGAAGGGTTTCGTGAGAAGCGTAGCAGGGGAGGTCCTGAGTCCTCTGTCCGAACCCAACCCCTGGCTCCCTCCTGCAGGATTCTGAAGGACTACAGCCATATCCGCTGCCGCAAGCACCCCCAGCAGTCCTCTGTCACCACTGTGGTCAAGTCACACCACTGGGACGTTCGCTATGCCCCTGCACCCAGCGATATCATCTGGTGAACCTCTGTGGTGGGAGAGGGAGGGAGGGCGAGCAGCTGGGGGGAACCCATACCCATAGCTATAGGGAGTCCATACCCATAGTTATAGGCAACCCATAAAGCTGTAGGGAACCTACACCCATATCATTAGGATGCCTTTTCAGGGTGGCAGGGGCTGACAATCCCTCCTGTGGCCATAGCAGAAGTCAGCAGGGGTGACTGGGGTGATCATTCTGCTTGGCCAGGCAAGGTTTGGGGTGATTGCCAGGCTCTGATTTCTGCAGCCTGACTCCAAAGCCTCTTGGTGGCACGGGCATTCCACTGGTCATACGCTGGTCCTGGGGGTTCTGCAGCTGTCAGTGCAGCAGCACGAGAAGGGGGGAGAGGTTGAACTCAGAGCAGGGGCTGCCAGGATGGTCGGTGTGGGCAGTGGGAGGCAGAGCTTCGGGGAGTCAGGCTAGGAGACCCAGGACATGTGGCTTTTCCTCTGCATCATGTCCGAGTCATGCTTTCCTCTCACAGGGAGAATTTATCGGTCCGTGGCACATCTTGGTGGGTGAGATTCATCCTCCTTAATATCTGCCTCTTCGTCCTCCTCTTCTTCCTCACCACGCCAGCCATCATCGTCAACACCATGGACATGTTCAATGTCACACAGCCTGTGGAGAGCCTCAAGGTAGTCCCTGGGGCCCTGTGCCAGCTTTCCCAAAGGGTCTCCATTTCCAGGCTTGTCCGTGACACGGGGAGGGCACCGGCTCTACACTGGCCCAAGAAGATGAGCCATCACTGGGATGAGTGTTGATGAGAGGCAAGGAGTGGTCATGCCCCTGCTTGCCATCCATCCCTTCTTGATGTGTTTCCAGTGGCAGAGCACTGGGGCACCTGTGCAAATCTGAGCTTTGGTGCTGGTGTCCATGGAGGAGGGCAGGTTGGTGTCCATGCAAGAGGAGAGGGGTGGGAAGAGCTCCAGGAGATGTTAGGAGCTGCCAGCAGCTCATTTCCTTCCTGCTCATTGACCTGTGAGCTGTTGGGTGGGCACTGGGGCTCAGACCATGCCCATGGTGTCTTTGGCTGGCCTCAAGCTCTTATCTCCTGAAACAAACACCCCTGTTCAGGGAGGGGATGCCCCAGCCTGCCTGTTGCACACACTGTCCTGCGCCAGGAGGCCCAGGGAGCTGCCTCCAGCATGGCTGAGCTCTGGTGGGCTCCTGAGGGGGTGTCTGGCATCTCTTCTCCTGCAGAACCCCATCATCACCCAGTTCTTCCCCACACTGCTGCTCTGGGCCTTCTCTGTCTTCCTGCCCTTCCTTGTCTACTACTCGGCATTCTTCGAGTCGCACTGGACGAGGTAACGGGACTGGCCCCTGCGCTCCCCCAGGGCTGCGGTAGATGGGAGGAACCTCAGTAGGACTCGTGGGACCCAACCTGCAGGGAGGCAGGCAATGGAGTGGCAAAGCCCCATGGATGTTGCCCTCCATTGAAAGAGCCCCAAGCTCATGCCCAAAGGAGCCATTTCCTTGCCATAGCCCTGAACGCTTCCAGGCTGCTGACAAAGGCAGGTGGAGCTGGTTTTAAGATGGGTCTGAAGAAGTTTGTGAAAGGGATGGTGTGACGGCAGACTGGCAGCAGCAGGGCCATGGCCCTGACTTGAGCGGCACATCCCAGCCGTGCTCCCAGCCCCCCAAGGCGGAGGTACAGGTTCAGGATGCTCAAAGTCTCCTGGCAGAGGAAGGTCTGCCCAGCTCCTACAATGTGCTTTCTCTGTCTTGACCCTCCATCAGCCCCAGCCCCTGTGCCTGGTCTGCTGAGTCCTTGCGGGAGCTTTATCACCACCTCCCTTCCTTCTCCCAGGGGAAACGGGGACTTCTGAACCCGTTGTAGACACCCAGCTGCCTCTTGTTGAGTGTCTACACCAGCAGGGATGGTAGGAGAGAGCAGGGATAAAGGAGGTGAGAGGCTGGGAGGACAAGAGCTTTCACTACAGCAGATTCCTCATGGTGACTCTCCCGGCCTGGGAGAGGCTTTGCAAGGCCCCAGTAGATGCACAGATTAAATGCATGTGGCTTCCTGGGGCTGGGATAGCTCCTTGCTGAAGAGCAAGACCCAGCCCAGCCTCTCCTCCGACCAGCTGCTCTGCCTTGGAAAATGCAATGTTCTTCTCTTGCCTCCCCTCTCCACAGGTCAAGTGAAAATCAGCTCACCATGCACAAGTGCTTCTTCTTCCTGGTGTTCATGGTCATCATCCTGCCCTCGCTGGGGCTGAGCAGGTACGGACCACACTCTGCGCTGCTCTCCCTGCTCCCGGCAGCCGGGATTGCACCCGGGCCCCTCACCTGCAAGCCAGCCTCAGAGGGCTAAGGGCCCACCGCCGATGAAACACGGCTGTCTCTGGGGAGGAAAACACTCGCTCTTTAGCTGTGCCGAGCTGCTCTCAGATGGTCATGGACAGAAAGCTTCCCTGCGGAGGAGAAGGGGAGTGGAGCAGCTTGCCAGCCTGCCACGGCTGACCCAAGGGTGCTGGTGGTGCCCTGCTTGGGGTCAGCCCTTCAGCAGACCCTGAAAAGACCAGGTCAGGTATTTGCGTAGCCCCAGCTACGACAATCCTGACCATCCAGGAGGCGAGCACCCACACCGTGGTGGTCCCGTGTGGCAGAAGGGGCTGCTCTGGTGGTGTAGGGTCCAGAGGGTCTCACTCACCCAGGGCAGGGGAAAGCACGCCCCTGCTGGGTGCCCTCCACATTGCTCTGTGGCTCCCTCTCTTTCTGAGGTGCTCCTCTTCTCCCACCTCCAGCCTGGACCTTTTTTTCCGCTGGCTCTTCGACACCCACTTTCTGGATGAGGCCAATATCAAGTTCCAGTGAGTAGCAGGGAGCTCCCGAACCTCCTGGGCGAGCGGGAGTGCCCAATTCCAGCCCCCAGCAGCTCTCCTGGCCGCCTGCCCCAGCATCCTCTCACCCTCTGCGTCTCCGGGGCAGGTGTGTTTTCCTCCCAGACAATGGCGCTTTCTTCGTCAACTATGTGGTCACCTCCAGCCTGATTGGGACAGCCATGGAGCTGCTGCGCATCCCGGGCCTCCTCGTCTACACTGCCCGCCTCTGCTTTGCCAAGTCTGAGCCCGAGCGGCTCCACATCAAGCGGGTACGTGGCTCAGGTCACCTCTGAGCCTATGCGACCCCCGGCACAGCAGGGACACGCTCGCTGGAAACTCAGGCTGTCCCAGTCTTATGGGGAGGCTTGTGGGGACTTCTTCAGGCCTCGTGGGGGCTAGCTGGGGGAGACAATTGTGTGGGCCAGGGTGTAAAGGCAAGCGCAGCCTTTGCAACGGCAGAGGGAGTAATGATGCTCTTGGTTATGCCCCAGAGCCAAGCCTACCAGTTCCAGTTTGGACTGGAGTATGCCTGGACCTGCTGCATCTTCTCCGTCGTCATGACCTACAGCATCACCTGCCCCATCATCGTTCCCTTCGGTGAGTATGATCCCATGCCCATGGTCCCACTGCCCCTGGCCATGCCAAGAACAACCTGTCCCAGCCAGCTGTGGTGTGGGAACGCAAGCTTCCCACATGGTGCAGGAGGACACCCTTGGGCATTGTCCCCTGGGCCTACCCTGCTGCCCTGCGACCTAGCTGCCCCATTGTCCTCCCCTCAAATGGCCCCTCTCCTCCTGCCAGGGTTGCTCTACATGCTGCTCAAGCACATGGTTGACCGGTACAACATTTACTACGTGTACATCCCCACCAAGCTGAACCAGCGCCTCCATGTCGCCGCCCTCAGCCAGGTCGCGGTGGCCCCCATCCTCTGCATGTTCTGGCTGCTCTTCTTCTCTGTCCTGCGCCTCGGTAGGGAGAGCTTGGGGCTGCCTCCCGCCACTGCTGAGGGTCACATCTGACGCTTGGGGGGATGAACTGCTGGTGTCACCCCTGAGTTAGGCATGGCATGAAGGCTGGGAAGGGGGATGGGAAGGGGGAAGGCGTGATGGAGATCTGGCAGATGAGGGGGGTGTCAGCTAGTGTTTTGGGAAGGTGGTTGAGAGCCTGTAAGACCCAAAGGAGGTGCCAGCTTGGGGCTCAGCTGGACGTGCAGCAGGTCCTTGGAGGCTCGTGTGCTGCCCCAGTGTCTCTGTGCTCTAGGTCCCACCCGTCCTGTCACCCTCTTCACCTTTGTGGTCCTCCTCTCCTGCATCATCTTCTCCTTCTTTGGCCTCTGCCTGAAGAAGCTGCAGCCACGGAAACCCTCCAGCTACCAGGTGAGCGCAGGCAGTCACCTGTCCTCTTCCCTCGCCCTGCTGTGTCCCCTCCTTGCCTCTCTGGAGCACGTTTGCCATGGAAAGTCTGAGGCGGCACCTGGCTGCACCCCCCAGCTTCGGCTGGGGACCCCCAAACCGTCGTTTCCTCCTGGCCTTCCTCTCCCCAGATGTCCGACCAGTCTGAGGGCACCTTCAATGACGTGGAGCGGAGCAGCGTTTCTTCCACTCCCAACTCCAACGTGAGTAGCCCTCCCCAGACCAGCCGCGGCCACCGCCCCTCGCTCCCCTGGGCCCTGACTCCCCACTGCCCACCGGGGCAGCTCTTTGTCGCCACCGTCCTGCAGGAGCCTGAGCTGAGCCTGACGCCGGCAGCCTCCCCGGCGCACCAGTCCTATGGCACCATGGGCAACCACCTGGAGCCAGCGGAGGATGGGGAGGATGGGGGGCTGCAGAGCTTTGAGACGGAGCTGGAGACAGTGGAGGGCGAGTACAGGAGCGGCCCAGTGATGGAGAGCCAGGCCCGCTACCAGTGAGCATCCCCGCCACTGGGGCGAAGACCAGCTGTGCCGAGAGCGGAGGATGTGCCGGGGGCAGGAAGGAGCCTTCCCAGCACTGGTGGGGACCACTTCGCTGACGGTGTGGGAGGACCATAGGACTGATGTGAGGGGGAGACCCCATTGCATTTGCATGGGAGGTGGTGGGAGGCTCTGCTGGTCCCTCCCACTGCCTGGACTGGCTCAGACCCCCCTGTGGCCCCCTCCCCCATCCCCACCTGCCTCTTCCAGCCCATCTTGGGGAAGAGGGGGTGCAGTGGTGTGGGGAAAGGGTGTCTCTGAGAGGCCATGCTTTTGGGGGCAGGAGGGAGGCCCTGGCCCCTCCGTGAGGGGGAAGCAGCCCAGACAGCTCAGACAAATGTGCCCGCCGCCACGCTGTCCCGTGGGTCCTTGGTGGCAGGGGACGGCCCCTCCTACCCCTTGCTTCCCACCCTGCCCACCCACTGCCCTCTGTGGCCGTCCCGCTGCCTCCCCTGGTGCCGGCCGTGCAGGCTCCTGCCCACCCCCACTGCCCCCCAGGCTTTGCCCATTAAAGCAGGGACTGCTGAGATGTGTGTGCTTTGGTGGAGGAGGCAAGTGCTCCGGGCTGCTCCCACATCTGCCTGAGCACCAGCGGCCCTGCCCCGAGGCAGGCATTAAAATGCAAGCCCAGCTCTTCCCCACCCTCCCACCCCATCCTTCTGCTGCCACTGCACCATGCCTGTGCCCTTGGGTCCTAGGGGAGGAGCAGGAGGTCAAGGGACAAGTGTGTTTAATGACCGTGAGGGCAGCTCCTCGTCATCCCGCTCCCCCTGGCAGCATACCCTTGCGCTCATGCTCTCCTTGGGGCTGACCAGGCATGGGACATGGGACTCTGCATGGCTCCATCCTGTTGCAACAGAAATGGGGGGGGGAGCTGGCAGGACCCCAGCCTCTGGGTCCTGGTCCACCCCGTCCTGCCCTCACCCACAAGCTGCAGCCATGGGATGCTCCCCCAGCAGCTGCACCACCTGTCGAGCGTAAGTCCTGCTGTGGTCAGCGTAAATGTGCCGGCTCCTGCCCAGGCAGCATCCCTGGAGTTTTCCAGCTTATCCACAGCAGCCATGGAGGCCCCTGAGGATGAGGGCAGATCCTCACCCTGCTCAGCCTCTCTCCCACCAGGCTAGCCCACCTGGGCATTCTGGCTCCTTGCTCAGCCCTGCTTTGGCCTCCGGGCTGATTTTCCTGCTGGCTTCAGAGCAATTCCAGCCACCATCCTGGGGCCGTGCAGGGAGGGAAGGGACAACAATGCAGCTCTGCTGGCACGGGGGCTGCTCACATGGGGAGTGCTGCTGTGAGAAGGCAGACGCTTGGCTATGGCACCGCTCAGCATTACTGGTGCCACTGGGTCAGNCGGCGGTTAAAAGGCAGCCTGGCAGCGAGCTGTGGGTCTCTGTTGGACTCAGGTGGGCCCTGGGACATCCCTGTGGGGTGTCTCAGCTCAGCCAGCTGGGAGCCCCGTGGCCCCCATCCCACCCACGCTCCTGCATGCTGGGGTGATGGCTGTGGCACGCTAGCCACCAAGCGGTCACCTCGGGGAGCACTGAGCTCAGCCGCTCCCTCCCAACCCCTAAAAGCACCCTGGGGGCCATGTGGCTCCCTGCCCAGGTGCCCCCAGGGCTGCCCACAGCTCAGCTACTGCCCTCACTGCCTGCTCTGGGGGTAGCCCCGGTCGGAGCCGAGGGGATGCTGGTGGCCCCTCTCCCGGTGGAAGCAAGTGCCTGTGAGCGGCACCGCGTCCTCAGGAGCTCGGGCTGCTGGTCCGATTGCCCTTGGCTGCCCCGCTGTAGGAATGTGCCAGAGGTCTGTACCTTCTCGTGATTTATTGCTATGACCGTGCCTTGAATAAAATGACTTCACCCAGCTGCTGCCTGGCGTCATCACTCTGGGATGTCCTGTCCGGTGCCAGGAAAGGGGGGAGCCTTGCCGCTGGAGCCTGCAAAAGTACCCCAGACCTTTTCCCCACCTGCGGGCTGCTTTTGACCCTTCCTGGGGATGTCCTGCAGAGGCTTCAGTGGCAAGGAGACCACTCGGACACCTCCCTACTTCCAGACACCTTGCTGCCCACCATAGTCCCCACAAAAGCAAACCCCAGTGAGTGTGCAGAAGCAGCAAAGGCACAGGAGTGGGGAGAGCACGCTGCCGTGTCCCCTCGGAAAGGCTGGCACAGCCCTTGGCACCATCCCCGACACTGAGGACGGGGTGCAGCCCTGGGACAGGCACATGCTTCCCCTGCCTGTCCTCTGCCAGCGCTCGCCCCGCAGGCAGCGCTGGCTCAGGACACCACCAAAGGTGCACATGCTGCCTGGAGAGAGCAGGCAGGTGGCCTAGAGCTCCTCTGGGACCACAGCAAGGAGGGGGGGCAGTGGGGGGACCCATCCCATCTGGGGATGGAGCAGATGTTCCCAAAGCTGAATTGCCCACCAGCAAGTCCCAGGGAAGGGGGCGAACACCATTTTGGGAGCCTTTCTCTAAGTGTTGAGCAGACAGCACTCTTTTGCTCGCCTCCTCCCTTCCAAAACACACTCTTATACCCAAATTCCTACTTGAATGATTTCCCTCTGGTTTCAGCAGGTCCTCCCTGCCGGCCCCTCCATGGCTCCTGTGGGGTGAGCCCTGCCTGGCCAGCCTGGCTTATGGCATGGGGCAGGGGGCATGGGGAGGGCTTCCCTTTGGGTCAAAAACTGGAAAATTAAAAAACCCACTCCCCTCATCACACACCCCCACAGGGGCCCCCCATGGTTCGTAATCAGTTGCAAACGGGGCTAAATGCACGGCCCTGCTGGCACCAGGGAGCTGAGGCAGAAGTCCTGCCTGTGAGCGAGGGCTGTAATTGCCTCCCCCCGGCTCGCAGCTCTCCTGGCCCTCACACCGGGAAAGCTCATCAGAGCCTAACGAGGTTGTGTAAGCCCTATCACGCTGTGCCTCCACCACTCCGGCCCTCAGAAACCCGCTTGCCTGATTACAGCCTGCGCGTACAAAAGTCCCTCACAGCCAGGGCCGAGGAATTGCATGGCATCTCCCACTGCGCCGGCTGGCGGCGGGCAGTGCCGGGAGCATCCCTGCCAGGCAGTAGCCAAGGCAAAGGGGCGGTTTGTGGGAGCCATGGCAAGCCTCCGCGCTACCGCAGGGAGTCAAAGATGGGGGTGCTGCTGGGGGTGCCACACTGGCCCTTTACCACAGCTCTGGGGTTGGGCTCCCACCGCCAGCCCTGAGGCTGGCAGCTGTGCCAGTTAAAAGGTATTTTGTACCCAACTGTTATATTGAACAGCACATGTATAAACCCAGATTATTATTACAGACTCGGCTATCAGCTACTATACATACGTATATTAACAATGAACCACAGAGAGGATTTCTTTGCGTTCAGATCTCTGCTGCTCTCCTCGCCCTTTGCAGCCTGTCGCACGTTGCCCTGCAGAACAAGCCCTATCCTAAACATTGCCCAAGGCAGAGCAGCGCGGCTTTCCCACGAAGCTCACCATGCTCTCCTGTGTCAGGACTGGGATTTCCAGCCCTCTGAAGATGTTATTACAGACCCTGAGCTGGCTTCCCCACTCTAGGGACCATCCTTCTTCAGTGCCAAGTGCCCAACTCTCCCAGGGCTGGAAACCCATCATGTCAAAGCTAGAACATGCCCTGGGAAGGGGGACAGGACCTCCTGCATCCCCACCAGCTGCTCCCTGGGGCAGGGATGCTGGGGCAGCTCTGCAGTCCAGCTGGCAGGGTGGATGCTGCATGGAGCTGGGCAGGACTTTGCTGCAAGGACATGCCCTGCTGCTGCGGGCAATCAACAGTGACCACCAGTGGGTGAGATGATGCTATCTCAAGGAACAAAAGCAGCAGCTGAACAACAGAAAAGGGATTTTTAGGCTGATTGCTTAAAACTCTAATTCCATTAGAGATTGTTAAATTTGAAAGGTAATGAGCAACCAGCAGCAGGATGCCTTTGCTAGCCCCTCTGCTGCTCACCCATTCAATTACCGTGCACAATAGCTCCCAACAGACATTTGGTGCTGGATGCCTTCTCATGTCAGTCGAGCTGGACTACACAGGCACTCCTAGTGACCAATATCTCCAAAGCTGGAGCCAACAAGAAACCAGTAAACCCCTCTCTGTCATCCGGTTTTTTTTGCTTGCTTGGGCCTTTTATATTCAAATAAACAAAAGGCAGCAAAAAGGGCCGAGACTCACGGTTGTTCTTTATTAAACAGTACAGCTGGGTTTAAGAGGCACACAGACTAGTTCAGTTCTCTTGGGAGTTACACAAAACATGGTACGGAAGAGAAGTAGTCAAGGAGCTGGGAAAGCTAGAGGGAGCGGGGATGGTTTGGGGCAGTATCACCCACACCCCACCCATCACACAGCTGCCTACTTGTCACACAGAGCCAGGAGGTCTCCCCCCATGATGCTGAAAGGCCCAGAATAGGGTTGCAAAGAGGACTCCCCATTCCCAAACCCTTCTGCCCCATACCATGCCGTCACAGCTAGCGCCTCCCCCCAGCCCTGGCTCCTCCATCCCTCACTGCCTGGTGTGAGAATGGGGAGGAGGACCTCACCTGACCCAGCTGATGGAGGGAGCCATGGGCCAGGATGCACACCACCACGTTGTAGGACTGCAGGAGTGGAGCCTGGTACCGTGGGGAGGACAGTGGGCATCCTACATGGGGATGTTTGCTGCCTGTTCCACAACACCCCTCAGCTCCTCTCCCAAACACAGCTGGAGGGCTCCTTGTTTGCTGGAAGCCCACAGCCACCACCAGGCCTGGTGGCAGGGAAGCAGAGCCCCACCTCACAGGGCACCCCATCATCCCCTCCATGGCATGGGGCTGGGAGACCTCAGCTGCAGCTGCAAGGAGCAGGCAGCCCTCTCTTGCCCCACAGTGGAGGATGTCTGAGTACAGGAGGAACGTGTCTCTAGAACAGGACCATCCCAGCCCTCAGTGCTGGGCTCCTCCTGCCCTGAAGGTGCAGCAAAAAAGGGCACTGCCTGTAACTGAATACTTGCTCCATGTCCTTGCCCTGGGGCTAGCGATGCCTGGAAACAGATGAACTCTTCTTCAAAGTGCTCAAGTTCAGCTCCCCCCAGAGCCCTCAGGTGCTGCCTCTCAGCCATTTCCTGGGATTTCTTCTGGCCGATGCCACCTTCTCACTCCTGTCCTGACACAGCACTGCTGAATGCACCTAACCGGGTGCCTCGCTCTGCTCCGAAATAGCTGTGTCTCAAGTATGGCTGGGAGGGATTACTAAAGGGTGAGGATCTCTGCAGATGGGCACTGTGTGTAGCTGGGAAGAGCTCCAGGTCCTGACAGCATCAGCAGAGAAATTGCAGCTATGCTTCCCCTGGCCAAGAGCCAGAATGATTTCTGGAAGCTGTTGCCATGACATGATTGCAACCTTCATTTTTATTTTAAGACATCTTTTCCTTGTATTTACTTTATTCTCCTTAACACAAAGCAGTAAAGAGCCACCACTGCTGCTGCATTTCAGCTGGCTCTGAGGTTAAACCAACCGGCCAAACCAACACGAAGCCTTTCAGCTGGCAGCCCAGAACTGCTAAAAGCAGCCTCACCTCGGGATTAACGTGACCCCACTGCTTGAAGCATCCCTAGGAAACACACTGAGTTGTGGCCAACCCGACACAAGGAAAAGCCATGGATCCCATCCAGGGGAGAGGCAAGGCAGAAGAGAGTACCAGGATTAACCACCTGGTAGTGATGTGTTGGTGAAGAGAGGGGGGGAAAAGCTCCCCGCAAGGTTTGGGGAGGATGGCCACACGGCACAGCCAGCTCCCATCTCTGCTGCCCCTGCCCCTGGAGGAAGCCAAAGCCACCACTGCCACAGCTGAACCAGGCACAGCAGCGCGGGAGGAGTGAGCAGTGCCAGACCTGGCAGGTCTTGAGCACAGCAAATAGGATCTTGGGCAAATAAGCCCGCGAGGCCTACGGTAGCTGTCATCTAACTAGGGTGGGTAGCAAGAGGAGGGAAGACGAGCCAGCTAAAAACCAGAGTAGGTACATGGGTGTTGGTGCTCCAGCTAGCCCAAAGGAACTCGGGGCAGGGCGGCGTACCTGTGCTGTGGCACTCCTAGGCTTTTCTGCAGAGACATACCCTGCCAACCCTTAGCAAATGCAGAGATGCGGTCATGTCGAAGCAAGGCGGAATCACCGGGAGAGCCCTGAAGCACGCATGAGTGGAGGAGACAGCGATGGGCTGGTGCACAGAGAAGGACACAGGTGGAGAGACAGAGAGCATGGCGTGAGCACTCCCCCTGCCCAGGACTACTGCGGGGTCAGGGATGGGAATGGCTGGCAGGATCTAGTCCCCTTCTGGGAGGGTCTCCCAGCCCCGTTGCATGGCTTTCACCACAGCACCGTAGAGTTTGCTCCAAGCCTCCTGCACATCTGGGCTGAAGGCAGTGCCAAGGCATTTCTCCAGCATGTACAGCAAGGACTCGCCAACAGTCTGCAAACCAAACAGGGAGGCGTCAAGCTCAGCACCGGGGGACGACATGCAGCCCCTTCTCTCGCTTTACCACCTTTTTGGACTTCTTCCATTGCAAGACAGCTGCTCCTCCTCCACCAGTGGGGCCAGGCCATCCACCCTGTCCCTGGCTGCTCAGAGGGGGCCCAGAGCCAGCCCACACCATCCCCTTCCCCTGCCCTATGCTGGCCCTCACCCAACACCCCACACCCTGGGTGAGCAGGGAGTGCAGGCAGGGAGCAAGGGCTGATACCGTGCATATAACACCAGGGGAGAGCTACATGTCCATCCTCCATGGCTCCCAGATGTGGGTAGCCAGCCCTGTCCCCTGGCATAGCAGCGGATCAGCAGAGCTGAGCAATGCCCTGATGCCAGGAGAGTGGGTCAGACCCCAGGCTGGATGCTTAGGGCCTGCCTCACTGCCTCTCAGGTCTCTCCACAGGGCACTGCTCCTCATGGAGCTGTGAGCAACACCATCCAGGGAGCACCCACACACTGAGCGGAGGGCTGGTGGGGATCGCTACCCCAAGCAAAGGGGACCCTACTCCCTCTGAAGAGGACCAAAGCTAGTGGTATCAGGAGGGAGCCATGTGTTGATTAGAGACATTTCCTTCAACCTGCCCTTCCCCGCTGCTTAATCCAGCATTTCTGTCCATGCTTGATGGCAGGAGAGAAGTAAGCAAGGGTTTAATATGGAGGATGCTCCTGTCTTACTGCCACGGAGGAAGCAGTAGCCCAGATGCAGCAAGCCCATCCCAGTGCTGACACGGAGAGAGGTGGATGCTCCCTTTCCTAGGTGCGCTGAGGTCCCAGGGCAAAGGCTGAGTCTGTAGCCCTGTGTCGCAGGAGAGACTGCAGTGCCCCAAACCGTGGTGTTCTTCAAAGAGGGGAAAAGCCTTGCTCCCCTCTGTCCTTTCTCCCTGGGCTTACTGGGGGAGGGCAGAAAACAAGGGGAGCTCAAGGGTTTCCCTGATCGAGTCAACATCACTATGGAGGTATCAGCAGCTCCGGGGCTGCCCTGAGCCACCAGCTTTCTCTCCAGCCAGCTGAATCCAGCAGGTGGACACAGAGGGATGGGGACAGCCAAGGACTGCAGGCAGGGCTGCACAAACACAGCCGCAGTGGGACAAGAGAGGATGCCTCACCGAGAAAGACTCGACCTTCACACCGACTGCCTGATGCTTCTTGCCGAGGTTGCAGAGATACTCCTCCAGGCAGGACAAGTTCTCCAGGTGGCTCACAGCAGCATCGATCACCAGCATCACCTGCAGGAGCACAGAGGCAGAATGGCATTAACAGCAAGGCTCTGCTGCTCTCCCAGAGGAACAAAGAGTCTGACCCCTCTACTTCACCATTCTCGGCCTGACCACCTCCCAGCCCAGCAGGTGCCCTCTGAGCTTTCCTTTGCTCTACTGCGATCCGTCTGTCACATCAGTGAGGCCTGCTGGCAGCAGCACACACCACATCCTTCCACGGGACACTGCCAGAGGTGCCACAGCAAGCAGCACTGCTGACCTCCCTGCCCCAGAGCGGGTAAACAGCCCTATAGCAGAGCAGTTACGGGCTAAGATCTAACACTGATGCAGTCATCACAGCTCTTAGGACACCAGGACAACTGCAGGGGAGCCTTGGAAGTTGCCAGGACTAGAGTTTCCAACTACAAGTTGCCAAGATGGTGCAATTGTGAATAAGGCAACTCCAATTCTAAGAACAGCCAAGGTATTTTGAGGAGATGGGGTAGACAGTACAGCCAAGAGAGCTGGTCTGGTAAAGCACGTACCACTGTGGTCTCCCAGGAGCATGAACAGTCAATGGAAACAGGACAGAGGAGGGTTAATGAGGGATGAAGGGAACAGACACATCAAATTAGAAGAAGAGATTAAAGCCAGGGCATGTTTAGCTTGGCAAAGCCAAGAGGTGATAGAATTGTGCTCTATAATTTCAACAGGGAAATTATCTCCAACAAGAGCAAAGAGCTATTCCAGCTCAAGGCAATAATAGCAGAAGTAAAAATGGACTTAACTTTGCCAATAAACAGAGGCTGGAAAATAACAAAAAGCTTGCAGCTATCAGAGAAGCACAGTCCTGCAACAGCCTGTTACGAGGAACAAAGACAGGCAAGCAAGGCACCAAACTGGTTTAAAGATGGAGCCAGCCAGTTTATGAAGGCAACTGCAAGCCAAGGCTGTGCTCCGCCACAGCGTGGCCACTCTTCAGGGCTCAGCAAATGGTCTCTGCTGCACCAGGTGTCATTCTGTCCGTGCGTGAGCTCCGCCAGATGACATCAGCATTCCTCCTCTCCCTGTTTTGGGGTGAGGCGAATGCGTATCGCAGCGCTCCCCCAGAGGCTACCCAAGAGATTCTGTGGGCCTTCTGGCTCTGCAGCCGTACCAACAGCCTCTCCACAGTAGTGGGTCCACGGGAGCCTGGCCCACTGCCCAGCTCTGTGCCACCTCCTGGTCAGCATGTGGCCAAGCAGAGGGCTTCGGTCCTTGTCTGGACAGAAGTGAGCTCACTGAGGCACTTCCATGGTAGAAGAAGGGGGCTTCCAACTTTCACAAGAAGCAATCCACTCTCAGATGAGGGCATGGAAATCAGCATGGTGCTTCTTACCCATCACAACCTGCATCGTCATCCCCTCCCCACTGTTGTAGGGCAACTTTGCCCTGGCAATAGCACCTTCTGCTAGCAGGAGTAACCCCCTGCAGTTACCATCTCAGGAGGAGACTTGCCATGCTTCCCCAGTCAGACACCTGACAGTCCCAAGCTATTGCCTAAGGGCTTCCTCCTCCACCGAGCCTGCACTCCCGCCATGCCACAGCCCCTCTCTCACCTTCCTGATGTGATCCAGGAACTCGGGGGCGGAGAGGCACTCCTGAGGGCTGGCAAACTGCTTGCAGTTGTACTGGAAAAAGGGTAACAGGTCAGGGTCCAAGTCAAACAACCTGCAACAGCAAGAGAGAAACCCCCATCTTCTCACTTCCTCAGCGTTATTTAGAGTCCTGCTCACCCCAGGAACGACCCCATCAGCAGCACACCTGCAGCCCCCACTCTGCCTCCCTTCCCACCTACTGATCCCTCCCCACCTGTAAAGGACCCCGAAGTTCTGAAAAGTCTTAGTTTGGGGCAATCCAGGTTACCTATAGTCAAAAAAGTCTTTATTTCCCCAGCCCACAGCCCCAGCTCTCAGATAGGTGTTTACAGCACCTGAGGACCAGTCCCAGCTCGCTGGAGTTCCTCCCAGCCTCGCCCTTTTCCCCAACGTCTTGGTTGTTGTCTCAAGTCTTCCCATTCCCACTTCATGATCCCCTTGAGCGTCAAAGCTCCCAAATCCGGGGCAGGCCTGCAAGCTCCAGCAGCCGGCTTTCCTACTTGAGCAAGGGTGGCATGTACAAACTCAGCTAATGCCCCACTCTCCCACGCTGTCACCAGCTCCCAATTTTCCCCCCCTCCTCCTCCCTGCCAGTGTATGCCGGGCACATACGGGTCTCAGTAGCAGCCACCCAGGCAGATCTAACAGGCTGATGCTGTCCATGGAGGCCACAGGGAATTCAGGCAAGACTGTCTCTCTTCTCCCCATCCTGCACATTAAACTACTGCATCCCTCTCCCCTCCACTAAAACTCCCGAACACTGCTGTCACTGCTCGCAGCCCTGCTCTGCAAGGTTTGGCTCCCGCCTGCTGCGCCCTGCTCCGGAAGCTAGTCAACTCTCCGACCGTCCTTTTCAAACGCTTTTTCATAGATTTTTCCCTTTTCTCTTCCCACGATCGAGACATTAATCTGCTTAGGAGAGGCAAGGAGTCGGGGTTCAGGCGTTCCCGCCGCCACAGCATTTCCTCCGCCCTAAGACTGAACCCCTCCCCAGCGGCCAGGTCTTCGCCCGGCGCTGCAGAGCGCCGCGTCGGGGACAAGGAGGAGGTCCCCTCGACCCGCTGCCCCGACTTGGGCGGACACGCAGCTCTTCAGACAGCAGAAGTAAGGGTGACGAGGCGGGGGATCCGCGGGCAGAAAGGCACCAAACCTGCCCGCTGCCTCTCTCCCTCGCCCTCCGTCTCCCCGCAACAAAGTTCTCACTGGCGGAGGGGGGCAAAGGCCGGGGAGCGGCGAGGGGCGGACGGCCTTCCCCACGCCGCTGCCCC
>WAAD01040436.1:0-24928 GCA_013389945.1 Fregata magnificens | reverse complement strand
GCAATCATATGCAGTACAGTGCATGTATCACTATTCAGAAAGTTTCCTCTGTATAGAAAAGTGTGATTTGTTCTATTATGAAAAAATACAGGAAAAATGCTTAACATATACTGTAGTTAAAAGGGTATCAAACCTCCAATTTTCATTTAGCTATTGGCAGAGTAGAATATTGAGAGAATACTGACAGAGAGTTCAGAAGAAAAAAAAGCTTGTGGAAGAAATAAAATTTTGAAGTATTTTCTATTCAAATAAACAAGTGACTACTGCTAATGTAGTGACATGTTAGAATGCTGAACAAGACCATTTCTAACCTATTATCAGACCGATTTAAAAGTATATGCAGTTCCCTATGCCACCCTTGCTGGGGGCAATGGGAGATGACGTTAAAACTTCACCTTTTTTCCATTTCTCTGTTGCAAGAGAGAAACACTCACCTATGTGTCATACCACACGCTAAGCAGCTGTCTGATCTCTCACATGGCTTATTAACATTGACATACACTGAATATCATCAAAAACAATCTTATGTGACCTGTCTCTGAAAGAACTTGCCCTGCTCAGTAAGTGCTTTTTCAAAAGAGCAAAACAGAAGGTGTAATGACTAACAGCATTTATTTTAGATGTTATACTCTATAGGAAGTGAGTACAGTCACAACATCCTAGCCTCCCCCACCACCACCCACGCTGTTAGTACTTTTTTGCCTAAAGTAGTCAGATACAGCAAGTATTCCAACAGACTTTCCAGAAATATTTTACTACGCTGCCCTGTCTCTTCTGCCTGGCTACATCGGTAAATATAAACAGACACGTTTAGGAGCATCTCTTCACTGAACACATATACAGTGTACGTTATTACTTCATCATCAATTGTCCTGATGCGCCACACATTTGAAAACCTTATATGGTGTTAGAGTATCATTATTTCTTGCAAATTGCAATTTTTATTTTGTATTGAGGTTTAATAAATATATGGCAGTATTAGCTGATTAACAGAAAAGTGCATAATGGATATCTCAAAAAAGAAAATGTCATATGAAAGTTGGCTGGTACAATAAGAATTTCTTACATATGCAGCCCCACTCTTTCCTCTCCTGCATTGCTCTACTGTAAAATATTCAAAGGGATGGAGACATCCACCTACTAAAATTAAAAAAAAAAAAAAAAAGTTGGATGCTATATATCTACTATTGTTAACTAAAATATGATGGATACGTATGACTAAAATGATCCTATAAATACTGTTTTCCTCAATTTAAAGAAAAGTTTCATCATACTCCAAGCACTCAAAAGCATTCCAGGATTATAAACAAAACAATAAATATTTAAAGTTCATATTTATTTTGTCTATAGAGCATGCATCCCGTTATTCATAACATAAAAAACATTGAAGTGTTTCATGTCCCTGGTATTCATAGGGTTAAATCAAGAACATGCAAAAATTTTAGTTTGAGGAAAGCAGAAGCAAGAGCCCAAAGCCAACAATTACTACTCTACACCTTACAAGAGGAAAAAAAGTTCAATAATTTACAAATGTTGAAGGAAGTGCTAGTTCCATAATTAAAAATCAGGCCGAGATCCTTTTGGCAAATGGATCTCTTTGTTAAACATGCTACTAATCCAAGCCTGAAGGTATAATTCAGTACCCGGGAGGATCCCCTCTATACTTTTGCCAGCTGTTCCATTTAGGTCACTATACCACAAGTTTAGCTTTTATCTATTCCTCACTTTCTTCACTGGGTCCCAGAAGCAGCAGCCCATCTCTCTGAAGGCTGTTTAAAGTGTAAATGAAAAGACGAGACAGAAATGAGCCGCTACCTCAGGGTCCTTAATTTCTGAACTGCAATTCCTTGGACTTCCCTACCTTGACAGATGCAATATGAAGTCTTCCTTGATGAAAAGTGAGGAGGAAAACTGTATATGGAATGCAGATAGCACATTCATTATCATTTTAATGCTTTGCAGCTTTTTACTAGGCAGAAAGTCCGCTCAAGACCAAACAATTGCAGTAGCCCTTCTGCCCTTCAGCCCAATTCCCAGCGCTACTGCTGCTGGCATGCAAGAAAAAGCCTCCAAAGAGACATTTTATCTCTTCTCAGGTGGTCAGAGAGAGGTGGACTCCAGGAGAGGGAGGGGAGGGAAAAAAAAAGAAAAAAAAAGGTGGCAGTTTGATCCAGTACACTGTGTGCCAAGGACCCTGAAAAGCCCTGGGTACAGACCTGACCCACTTGCCTCCCCCCACCCGACTGGCAGGCAAAGGAAGGAGACAGTGATGCTTCAAGGGCTTGTTTATGCAATCTGAACCAACCTCAAGTAACTAAACTGCTTCTAATTTACCACTATTTTGGTGCAAGGCTTTTAACAAATACGTAATTTCTTACCAAAAGCAACAAAAAGATGTGAATTTAAAACTGATCCAATTATAATGGTCCTAGTCAGTGTAAAGTTAAGCCCTCAGAGAGTCACTATAGTCCTCCAGAACTGCCTTTAGACAGTATGCTGTTTTATAACACCACATTGATCTCTTACTCCGGGAAAATTAAGTGTAATTCATTACAAAACAAACCACTGCCCTGACATTCATCTGTTAAAAAAAATAAAGAGCAAGGCAGATACTCTGGGAGGAATTTCTAAGTGTTCAACTTTTAATGAAAGATTCATAAAAAATGCAGCAAGCGTATCGCTGACGTCTTTCCAATTTAATATTAATTAATAAAGTTTGCTCACACAGATACCAACTGTGATGTGAAACAGAATTATAAAATCTATTGGAAATTAACTTTCTAGGTTTTCAAAGGCTGTTCAGTAGCGTAGCCACAGCGACTCCGATGACCATCTGCATGACTTTACACATGCAAGCAATCCCACGGGCATTAGTCAACTGCCAAGATCATGTCCTGATCCTACCCATCCAGCATGATGTACCAGCTCCAGCCTAAGAAGCCACTTGTGCGCATTTAGTAGGAAGGACTGGCATCACAGCATTTAAGCAGCGCAGCGATTCGCACACCTGCACTTAGCCTGCTCTTGAGGAAGTGCCCTGTCAGTCAAAAAGTGCAGCTCTGCAAGCTTGTAAACCTGACTTTTAAGGGTTAGGGAGAAGGAAAAAAAAACAACACAAAGAGCAACACACATGCAGCTTTATTTCTAATTCTGCAATGGCTTGCACAGGTAAGCAACCCAGCTCCGGCGAAGTACCTTGCAAGGCTGTACAGGAATCCTCACCTGTGTTGTGCTGCCCACCCGTGCACGCGTCAGCCAGCTCAAGGTCTACACTAGTAGGTAAAGCATATCCACAGTGATTTTCACTGCTTACCTCGCTGACATGCCTCTGTGCATTCCTGCCGACATTCCTGCATGTGAGGGTTCGTTGCAGGCGTCTGCTCTCAAGTTCGGCAGTCCCGTGGCACAGCTGCTCTGGTGGTGACGAGCAGAGCAAAGGCAGGTTGCCACTGGCCATTTCTACCAGAGCCCAGTTGTGCTCTGTCTGCAATCACATCTCACTGAGTACAAAAGGAAAATTAAAACATTTTTTTCTCTTACACTTGAATGACACAGCATACTGTTCTGTGTTTGCATTTAAATTGGACAGAATAATTTACCACTGGCTTTTAATTTCAGAAGGGTTAATCACCTCAGCAAAGGTCAATCAAACTTTAATCTCCAATAAAATTGCAGTAGCTTCAGTCACCTGCAGGACATTTATTATATTCTTATTTCCATGCAAAAGAATGCATCACTAATCTTCTAACTCTTTACATTAGCACATTTGCCATTAACATTTTACTAAAATTATTAATTCCTCCGAAACTATTACAAGAGCTCATTTCTACACCTCTCAGAAGATAATCCTGTTAAAAACCAGCCACATCTACTGTGACATTGCTTTAGTTGTCTGCTCTAATCCTCACAACCGTTTGATACTCCAACCGAGTTCTAACAATGCACAAAGTCTCAATTACACAAAATATTACAGGGTTTAGTTTAGAACAACAATATACTGTTTTAGTAACTTAATCTTCCCTATTGTCTGCAATCACAATACTAATCTATTTTGCCACTGTTCACAGCATTTTCTATTCAAAACAAAATATAGATTTTTAATTTTGCTTAGCAGCTCTTGAAAAGCAGTAGATTTACAAGAATAAGTTAAAACCTAGAATCCGTTACTGACAATAGGAATAATCACAGTAATAGGAATATTTTTCTGGCCTGGAAAAAAGTATTTCCTCACAAAACAGAAGTCTCTTTTGAGGCATACCCCATTAACAAATAAAGAAATAAAAAAAATATTGTAGTTGGTACTTCCGATTTGGTCTACTAATTAAAAATAATTTATCTGCTATTAAATTGACTGAGAACTGCAAAATCTCTCTAAAAAATTCAAGTTAGGATTAGTTTTAAATGACCATTGCAATAATACCAGCTTAAAACTAGAAAATTATTTAACTCTAAAGAGAAAATTGTAAAATAGAAAAGAGCGCATCCCCAAAATATGTTGTTTTTAAATAAACAGCGGCTACATTAGCTATACAGCAATACATTCTGTCAAAAGTCTACTGTAACAATTTCATCTGAATGCTCAGAACTAGTTTACCTGTAAAGATACAGAGAAGAAGAGCAACAGAAAACTCAGGGAGAGCTCATTACGGAACTGAAACACAATGCAAATAATTCATTTCCCAAATTTTAGAAACTGGTACCAGAAAATCAAAATTACTTGGGCAGAAAAATACTAATACCACCAAAATAAATGGGTCTCCCTTATTCTCCTACCATGGCCATATTAGCTCCTGTGAGAAAGAGAAGGAACCGTCATATGCCATCTCATGTCTATTTAAAATGGATTTTTTAGCCATAATAACATTTTGACATACCGTAATGTAAATAAACTGTTCTTTCCCATCCCAATATTTCCTTCTCTGTCTCTCTGTCTCTCTCTGTCTCCGTCTCTCTCCTCTTTTTGTTTTAATATATGGCACACAGACAGACACACGCCCCCGTCACTGTCAATATGCACACTCATTAGCAATATGTCAGGCTGGCATTTTCAACACATACTCCAGAGCATAACTGAACCACCACGCAGTGCACACACACACATGTAAAAATACAATTGCAGAGAAGAAGAGCTCAGCAGAATCATTTTTAACTTGGAAAACTAGATAAACCTACAAAAGGAGTGAGATTCTCAGGCAGTATTTTACAAAGGTGCTGCAAAGTGGCTCTCCTGCTAACGGCACCGACGCTGCTCTCATTTCACACACACAAACGCACACACAAATATACATATACAAAAGCAAATATTTTAGCAAGATATTTTAACGCAGAATTACGAACGCAAGGATATGGGGGTTTCCCCAGGGTTTTTTTTCGCCTTTTAAATTACATTCTAACTTGAAGTAATGAATGAAAAGAAATATTACAAAACATAAACCCGAACTGAACTACGAGTTCCTAGAATATAGACTGTCAACAGCATTTGTAGTTCCTCCAACTGAGAAAATTATCTATGAAAACAACCGCATCCATATGTTTTGCAAAAAGCATCTGGCAAGGCAGCGAAGACCACTTAGAAAGGGTGAGTAGCACTGAACTACGGTTTTGATTATTCACCTTTTGATGCATTGATAAAACATATTCTAGATTGCTATTGCAACTGCTTTAAAATATGACAGAATAGCTTCATGTGGCACCCTGAAATGAAAGATACCATCAAAGGACCATCTACTTCATTTTTCAAAAGAACAAACAGGGGAGAAATGTACGGGGAAAGAAACATACCTTTAGTTATCCCAGCGAACGACTTCTCAGCACATCTACATAGTCCTGCGGCTCCACCAGTACAAAAGTCGACACTGCAGCGCTTGTGATCTCTGTGACAATGGCATCATACTGCTGGCAATTTTTTCGATTAAACTTCTCAGACATGGTAGCAACTTTGTTAATTATGATATTAGCCAGCTGGCGGGTACAATCAATCATCCACTGTAAGAAAACCAGACAAAGAGACATCTAATCATTGCAACCAGAGCAGATAAATTTTGTTCCTTTCTTATACGTGTCACAGA
Source organism: Fregata magnificens (assembly GCA_013389945.1). NCBI lineage: Eukaryota > Metazoa > Chordata > Aves > Suliformes > Fregatidae > Fregata > Fregata magnificens. The sequence continues at coordinate 18,860 of WAAD01040436.1, read as the reverse complement.
TTCTATCCCTCCTGACCCTCTACACAGCCATCGACTGTCAAATTTAGATTCAGCAAGCTCCCAGCTTTTCTTTATCCCTGCCTTAGATCTGAAACTCCTGGTTATCAGGAAGACAAGCGTCACCAGCTGTCTCAGAACAGGAAGGCAATCAGGTGAATAGTACTTATTATCTCTCATTGACTTTTGAGGAGCGACAAGATTGATTTTGGACCAACAACAGTCCAGATCTCAGGCACAGCTACTACGGCGTCAAGTCTAGAATGTGGTGCATACGTAAAGCTGACCTCAACCTTTATTAATACTGCATACCAAAAGTTTGAGAGTTGCTTCTTTGGGGTTTTTTTTTTATTGTTTTTTTTTTTTCCCCTCTAAGAGAACTCTTAAAGTATTTTTTTTTTCTTCACAGCTGCACTGGATATTCCCTTATTCCAGGCCTCCTTCCCCCCACCTCAAAAAACTCAGGCAAGCCAACTGCACTGTTACTCAGGGGACTGTGTTTCACAGTTGGATAGTCTTAATTGGGCCCACAGAAGCAGTTAGCTACCATTAAAGGCTTCTCTGTATACATCTTCCTCTCGACTAGTCTGACCGTCTGTAAATCCCAACTAGTGAAGCCTATGCTTTGAGAAGGTTAAACATGCAAATACATTATAAGCCCAAAATATAAAAGCATCCTAACAAAATTTGAGCTGATGATAGTTAATTTCAGCACCGCTCTAGAAAACAATAATATGTTTGAGCTTTTCATTTATGGCAGCATTGGACAATCTTTCATTTACAGCAGCATTGGACAATCTTTCATTTACGGCAGCATTCGACAATCTTGCGCTCCTGCTGTAAGACCTTTTTTTACAAACAAAATACACTGCAAAGTACTGGAAGGTAACTCATATAAAGTAGAAACAAATAGAATACAATAAAATAGAATACAACAATAGAATACAATAGAATAAATGCCATCCCAATAACTCATTCTGGTACAAAAAAACCCCAACCTGGTACATTTCAAAATGCTTGCTGACAGTTCCATTTATCTAATTAGACCAGAGTACATGAGTCAATTAATACAAACTTATAAGGACTGGCTGCCCTGGCACTTGGGCCAAAGACTGCTTTTCCAAAACCGTATCTTTTTAGACAATGTGATCCTATGTTTACTTCACCTTAATTTAAGGCTAGTTTAATATTAAAGGTAGTATACAGCAATACTGTCTCAACCTCGAACAAGAATACGCTTTGGACTTAGCAGCATAAAATTAGCCCTGTTTTCAGCAAATCCATTGAAAACAATAAATTTTTCTTCAAAGTTTTCACACACGATTCAGATAAGATTTTCACACTTTCCAAATCCAAACAATCCAAATATTTTCACAACCCAAACAGAAAATAGCGACGGTTAGAAAACAGCAGCTTGTGGGAGTAAGAATTATACCCTGACCTCACTCCCTTGAAATTACAGTGTTGTGAGAACCTGCTCTGACTTTCAGAAGTGAAATTTTTCTTTTATGTAACTGTCTCATTTGGAAAGTTTATGAGGCCAAATACAGGAGTCATTATGCTGGTCATTATTGGTCAAAACACAACTAATTGCTTTCTGATATTTGTTGGAAAGGATGAAGGCAGGAAAATAAATTACATCCTCCAATATAATGTCATCACTCCAGTCATTTTGGAAGACTGATCACGTATTCACCCAGCTTCTCAGGCAGATATTGAAGACTGCACCAGTTCTGCGCTGCTACCCATACCCAAATTTTTAACAAGTCGAGATCTAGCTCAAGTACCTCCACACCATATTGTCACCAATGCAATGGCAGACACGCTGTTAGAAAGCTCCATCCTAGCCCAACTAAAATGACTAATTAACTTTATTAAAATATCTGCTGCCAAGAGGATTTTACTCAGAAGTTAAGGAAGCCCTTCGTGCATTATTGCTTCTCATTTCTATTGCTGTACTCGAATCACATCTTGCCTTTTTTAGACGACCTTTAAGTATGAAGTAGTCTTGATCCTAGCACAGAGCTTTAAGGCAAGAGGAAACAACGGAGCATAGGAAATGAACGAGGGACTTGGGAAGGACACAAAAATAGGAGGCTGCCGTAACAACTGATTCATTTTTCTAGGAGGTGAACCAAACGCATCAGATACATAAGGCTGACCATAGTAGTATCTCTAGTCAGCCACCAACATAGACCTGACCAGGCTTCTACGCTGTCAGAATAGATCTGAGCTGGTGGAACTGGAAAACAAACAGGATGGTCTCTGACAGGTCCAGATTGAAAGTTATTTAAGAGTAGCATGAAAGAAAGATTGAACTTGGTACCCTAGCAGCACTTGTATTTGTCCATTTTCAATAAATACATCAGGCTTTTCTCTCACTAACACTTTTTCATTACTTCAGAGTTCACTGTGGAGAAATATGGAATTAATCTCACCTACCCTCAGCTATTATAAACAAGGCAGCTAGCCTGGTCATCTGTGCTCTCCTCTGTCACCACTAGGATGAAGGACAACATGACAGGGATCTGCTGAGCATGAATTATTGTACCCATTTCCATAGTTAGATACTGGTGGAATGACTTGTCCAATGGATGTATTGCTCTCTCTGTTGGCTGTCATGCAGACTACAAAACTGGTCTGAATTCAGTCTGCTTGGAGCAGGAGGTTGAACTAGTTGAACTCCTGAGGTCTCTTCCAACCTGAATTATTCTATTAGTCTATGAACTGGCTAAGGCAAAGGCAACATAAGTAGCAAAAGTTATGAGATGAACCCAATTACATGGATTACACGTATAACTCTTTCAAGAGGGCAGGGCAGCTCCTCTGGGTAGTTTGGCCCCCATCTTCCTTAAACCTTTTGAAAAAGCAGCCATTTTTTACTTTTTTTTCCCCTCCATTGAGACAAAAGGATGAGAATTACCAAATCATCTGTACAACAAGAGGTTCAGAGGAAAGGAAACATATCAAAGAGAATACACAAAGAAGAAAGTACAGAAAGAGCTCCGTGGAAGCAACTAGACAGCATAGCTGGCATAGGGGGAGAAAAGGAAAGTAAGTGGTAAAGGAAAAGTAAACTCAGGGTCAGGTAAAAGAAAAATTTCCTTAGAAGGGAGGGAGGTACAGCAAAGGATAGGCTACAGTTAACCTAAAGCACATCCAGTTTAAAAGAATACAAGCCATGACCATAGTAATGGTGGTCCAGGCTCAAAGGAGAGGTTTATTCTGGTAAAGACAAGACTACTCCAGGATTTCCACAATATTTGCTGCACTCACAGAACACAGAAAATTGCCACCAAAAATATACCAACCTAGAAGGAAGCACAGAAAAAAGTAAGATCCATGAACTAAAGCAAAAAAAAGAAAAGAATATTCTAAAACATTTTGATCAATAGTCACAATTGTATTTCACAACTCAAGATTGAAACGCATTTATTTTAAAGTTATATATACCTATTCATAAGCTTAACCTTAAAAATGACTGTCTAATAAACCTTCCATTTGTACTCTAGTAAATCCTGTAAATCTTCCATTCAGTACCTCATTACAAAAAATTAAGTGAAATTAAGCCATAATATATGTAAATCATACATTTAAAATAATGGGCAATGTAATGAAAGGAATACTCTTCACATTGTAATCCAGTGGGCTTTTAAATTAACTTTTAATGTTCAGCGGCTGCCAGTTAATAAAGAGCCTACACGTTTGACTGTGCTATAACACACAAACTAGGAGAAGGAAAGGAGCAACACAGGGGCATGAAGCCAATTCAGGATGGGGCACAGATGCCGGTCGGCAGGCTTAGGGGAGGACATGGGGCAGAGCCTGGGTCTGAGAAGCAACGCCCCTCTGCAGTGAACCTCTTCCTGAAATCAGGAGCTTTGAAGGCTCGGTGACACACTGACCCTCTCACTCAGTGATTCCTCCCTCATTCCAAGAAAGAGCATATGTAGCTACAGACAGAGAGCTTATGGTATAGTTTCTCATTTTGGCACATCATATGTGTCAAAAATAGTCATGGATTTTTTTTTTTTTTTTTTTTTTAGCAGTGCAAATCAAGAGTTAACCTGCATCATAAACTGCACACATATTCCACTGAAAAGAATGAAACCACAAATTTTCACAGTGCAGAACAATGACTGCAAAGGTCACATGTAACTTCTCAAGGGGAAAGCACCACGAGGCAGATGTGAAGAGGCCACATGTTGCGTCAATCCTTAGCACAGGATGAATGGAGGTGAAATATTAATGCATTGCAAGAAAAACAATCTTGCTTACATTCTAGGAACTGACCAAGAAAGTAAAAAGGGAAACCAACCATACCTCCACCTGCATCATGATAAACAGGTCCAGTCTTATCCTGCGATAATATGGTCAGTACACGTGAACTAAAGGACTTTTGTTCTATCCTGCTGTGACCAACTGCAGGTGAGCCTGAAAACTGTGAGTTTTTTCCTTGCCACTCCATTTTTCTTGCACCAATGTTCTGTTATTCTGTTACCTACACTAACAGTCAGACATATCTCTTTTTAAACTGATCAGTAAGAATATATACACTGGCTCAGATACCAGAATCCTGCCTTTGACAACGTCCAGTAGCAGGTGTCCAGAAAAAAGCATAAGGGCAAGCACAGGGCAATTTTTTCCTGGTATACTCTCCCAACCTCTGCCCACGCGTGGCATTGAAATTTACTCAGTACATGAAATATCAGGATGGCTTAATGCAACATATTAGACAAGATTTCAATACAGTTCTCCTGTGTCGCAGAATGACAAAAATCAGTACCAAGAGTGCACAGTTAAATAACTGACAACATATCTGTAATACAGGAAAGCTCATGTGAATAAGAAACTAAGAATGAGCTGAAATCTAAAAAAATAATTATATCTCAATTAAAAAAAAAAAAAAGGCAAGTCATCCATTCATATTCAGACTGCTAACAATTCTGGATTAGAGAGTTTTGTTTGTATCATTCCATAAAGATCACACAATAAAAAGTTTCCATTGTCTTAATAGAAAGATTTTTTTCATATATAAAGCACCTTCTGAAAGAGCCCCTCACTAGGTCAAGTAAGACATCTAAGCACCATGGTACCAGTAGCTTGCAATAGCTCTTCCCTAAAGACAGGGTTTGCACCATTTTGCAAGAAACTTATGTGCAGAAATTCATTCCCAATTTTGTGCTTAAAAAGCCTGGAAGCTTCTTCCATGCAAAAGTTCCCGCCCACGGTAAACTGGAACTGGAATGGTAGACAGACAGATACACACACAGAGAATGACATGACAACTGAATTAAACAAATCCTTATTCTGGAGACAATGAACACAAAATATGTTGGGGAAAACATACTGCCATGTTACAGCAACACAATCTCTTTAGATTATATGGCACTTATTTTTAATGTGTCATTTTATTTTTTTTTCCCCAAAATAAAAAACACACTTACGGCTGAAGTAGCCTCCTAAAAGAATCAATTTTGTCTGTATAAAATTGAAGCATGTAAAACACTAGTAATGTGGCAGAAACAAACTCTGGTACATGACTCATTAGAAAGGTTGTTCCTGCAATGATCCAATCAAAGTGACATGAACTAAAACACCCAAATGACAGAAAATTTAAAAAAAAAACCGAACAACCCAAAACACTAAAATTGTCTGTTTATAATTCATTCTTTAAATAAAAAGTAAAAGAGTGCATGTAGTTAAATTTTGGGTCTGCATTCTCCAAAGGTAGGTCTCAAATTTTGAAACTGCCCAACATAGGCATTTAGGATTTTAATAATTTTCCACATTGTCTTAATGAGCTTCTTTCAATACAATTAGTTAATTTCCTGACAGATAATACTTTACACCCGACTAATTTCAGAACAGTTAAAAGGCAATAGCTCCAAAGGCAAATTAAAGAAAAAAAAGAGAACAAGGAGGCCAAGTCAGTAATCATTTTTTTCTCCAAATCTAAATTTCTTTCTTATATACTCTAAAACTGGACTGTACACCAATGGCTGTTTTCTATTATTTTCAGTATTGGAGGACAGCAAAGTCTTATACAGTCTTATGTCAAGCAGTATCTAAGAGAAGAAGGTCTAACAGTAAGAAAAGCTTAGTTTTGTTTTGGGGGGGTTTTTTGTTTGTTTGTTGGGGGGGAGATATTTATTAAACCATGCAAAAATGATCAAATTATCTTTTTTTTTTGCAGCAAACGTAATTGTATTGTATCACATCAGGTCCTTTTACTCTTTCATTACAGAAATTATTGTTAGGAACAGTGGTAGCTACCCATGCCACAGTGAAATCAAGCCTAACATTAGTCATTTTGTGAGGCCAATTTCCAAAAACGTCATGAGTTAAGGAATACATGACTGTGTTATATGTCACTGAAGTTTTCAAACCTGCCAAAAGAACATGGATACCCAAATATTCCAGATGTTCAAGCCCATTCTGCATAGAGCTGTGTTCCTTTTAAATAAAGCCTAACAAGTTCAAAAGGAAAAATGCTGCTGTTTCCCAAAAATTAGTGTTTTACTCTTTTTTTTTTTTCACTTTATAAAGATGGTGTTTGCAGGAAGATATTAAAAGATTCCCATGTAATGTGACTGAATGGGTCATATGTAGTTGACCAAAGAAGCATCACTGAAGGATCCCTCTCCAGTTGAAAATGGAGGGCTCCCCATCACCTAACAATCAACTGCCCCAGGCTTCACCACACCAAACAGGGAGGTGGAAGTTCTGCATGAGGAGCCCTCTCCTGAGGAAGAACAAAACAACAAAAACCACAAAAACTTCAATACCCAGATGTTGCCTATTCCCAAAGGGTTTCTAAGAGAGAAATATGACTGGTATATGGAGCAAAATAGGAAACAGCTCTGAGTATACCATGTGTGTAAGATGCTGGACTGCAGTGAAATATATCAAACCTCTTATGAGCAAAGACTCCATAAGATTTTAGCTGTTGCAGAGCAAAAGCTCTTTGCTCACTTGAAAATGCTCTTGCCACTCTAGCATTAATGATCACTAGAAAAATTAAATTGCTACTCTCACTTAAAACTCAACATTGATTTAAATCTTTTTGAGAAGAGAATTTAAGCTATTTTATAAGTGCAGGAATCAAACATACCATTATAAAATGCTCTGTTGATAGTGTTAGTTTCAACTAAAAAGTATAATAAAAATTGTTCCTTTGCTGGTTTCATTTGAAAAAGAGTAATCCCTTCTGGCTGTCATATTTAAATTTAGGGGGAAAAAAAAAGAAAACCCAAAACGTAACTGTAACCCACCATTTAACTGATCTAGAACATGGAACTTCAAATGTCTTTAATCAAAACTGCCCAGAGCAGAATAAACCCACAGTTAAGGAAAAGTATCCCTGCTTAACAGTACCTAAGGAGCTGCTTAATTTTGAACAGGAATTTAAGCAGTGCCCCTAGAAGGAATGAACTTATATATATGCTCATATGTTAGGCTCATATGAGGTGCTATACCTCAGGAAAGCATTGCATTATACCGGTTCTGCAGAATACTGCTTAATGCTGCTGTAGTTCAGGTGTCGATACCCAGCAGCAAGCTACTCCAGACGTATACACTGTCACATCCTATGATTCTTTGGTATTTCCCCTATTTATCACGAATACCAGGTGCAATAATCTGCAAGTTTGTAAAGAAATGCATGGATCCCATTTAACGATTCTGATCAAGGCTCTAAAACATTAAGTGCCAACCCTAAACAAACATGGCTGTCTCGGTCTTTGCCTGTGTTTTCAAACACCCATACCAACTTAATTATCATTATGTTAAAGTTGTGCAATCCAGTTCATTGCACATAAAAAGGCATGCCAAAAAGAACAAAGTAAAATTCATGGATTCAAGCAAAAAAAAAAAAAATAAAATAAATAAAATAAAGAACTAGCTAGGAGTTAGGAAGATCATGCATTAAGATGAAAGATGAAACAGATGCAATACACAGCAAAGATCAAAGAGCTCCATCAATTCATTCTGAGAGTCAAAATCCAGCTGAACATGGGAGCCCTGTCCGCATAATAAGAAAGGTTGACTAAAACATAAGGATTAAACAGATGAGCTGTCTCCAGTGAATGTACGGCACAGGAAGCCCTGCTGAGCCACTTGTAAAGACACTTTGGAATTGTACACCTGCTACTCCACAGTGAAACGTACAGGAAGCCAGCCTGGAAGGGGAAAGAGATCCACTAATGGACTAAATAGCTATCTTTAAGAGAAAAAAGAAAAGAGTCAATACAAGAAAATAGCAGCTAACAGATTTGCTCTTTCCCCTCCATTTAGTTTATTTACCAGATATTTCCACCAAAAATGACTCATTCCCTTGAAATAAAAGAAAAAAGCTTAGCACATACTTAAACTATGAACACAACCATCCATATATAGCAGGGTCAGCCTAGGATTCTCAATGAAAATATCTGTTGCAATATTACTGGTTTGGAATCTCTTTTTGTACTCCAGCACTCACGTTAAATGGCCAAAGCTCTAATAACTTCAGTGCTGCAGGATTGCAGTAAGTCTGATGGTCCCTAAAATTGATACTATTCCTAATACTGACGGCATTTTAAATAATGTTATATATAAATCTTCACTTTTCTTGTCTACTCATTAGATAGAGATGGAGATATTTCATCAATCAAAAATTATAGGTAATGATTAGTTTATTTTCTCTTATTGTCATTGGTAATGAAAAACAAAACTAGAAAAAAGCTGTTAATAACAGGTAAGAAACACTATTCAATTGAATTAATTAATTCAATTATTTCTTGTATTAAAGTAAAATCCCTGTGGTGTGCATTTAGCCATAAACACAACCCTTACATAAGGAAAAAAATGTAGCTTTAGGAGTCACTCCATTACTCAAAGGAGCTGAAGTGCAGAGGTTTCTAAAACCTCCAAAAGGATCAGTGTTATACACTATACCTTCTTGCAAGGAACAGATAAAGGAAACCCTTACATCAGAAGATGGCAAACCACAACTTAAAACAATCGGGGAACAAAGCCAACTGAACGTATACATGCTTGCAAGTTTCTTAAGGCTTTGCTTTCTGCTACATGTTCAATTAATGTCAACTGCCTGCTAAAGGTGGCGCTCTATTTATTTTTTAAATGAATGTTACTAACCTGCTCGTCCCACGAATGTTATTTACAATCACATCTTTTATTCTTGTTTTAGTTGACAGGACAATCTCTTCAAGGATCTGGGCAGAGCTGATATATTTGATTTTCAGGTTATCTACTGCCTGCAGATACAAGCACTTTGATTGTTTACAATGCAGGAGTAATTGCTAACCGTTAAATAACTCCAGAGACTGATTTAAGAGTCCTTCACCTACTGCATGAAAGTAGGGTTTCATCCCACAGCCCCTAATCTGGATAAATTCTTAAAGACTTCACGACAAAAACAGGATATTAAAAAATTAGCAAACGCAATGATAATTTAAATCATCAATGACAGGCAAGCATTATATTCAGTTTTAATGATGTAAAATTAATTTATATTTCAAAGTGGAAATTAAAATAAGAAACAAGCGTTTTCAAATCTCTCATTACATTTCCAAAATTAGTTGCAAATACGAGTTGTATAGAACAGTTTTAAGCAGAATTTCTACAGTGTTTCTTTCAGCACACCAAGCCAAAATGAGAACAGTAAAACAAAATTCAGCAAGTAACCCTGTGAGGAATTTTATGTGTTGTTTCATTCGTAATACATTACTTCCTGATTGCATATGTTCAAGTTGTGGATAATATTTAAAATAACTTTTCGAAACATTTGCCTAGCCTTGAGCAGTCAAATAGAATTACTTTGCTATAAACAAATCAGGCTATTTTTCTGTTTCAGCAAAAAGTCACAGAGCGCATTTTAACTTTTATTTTCTGACGCCATTTTATGGCCACTGAACTTTACTGCTTCACAAAATGGTGTGGAAGCACAACACTGTTAAGAACACGCTGATTGCTGATGGAACTCCTCTGAACTTAGCATTTTGTACCAGGAAACAGTAATGAAATACATCATTGAGGATATTATGCACTTCCAGACAGCACCGTCATGGACGTAGTCTAAATCAGATGCTAAAACACACTGCACAAGGCCACCCGGTTACTACTGCAGGAAGTTCACCACGCCCATGTTCACCACACAGCCCACGTTCACCATGGTTTAAGGAGCAAGGTCAAGGTATGCAGCAGGACACGGGGTGTCCCTAGTCCTTCTCTGCCACTGCAGCTCCTTTGGGGAGTGCCACACCAAGGCTTCTCCGCTGCTTCTACATAAAACTAATTTGGGTCCTAAAGGGCTGAACGGTGGCAAAGCCCCTCAAGTGCAGTTCCACCTGCCCATGGACCAAAGGAGACACTAGTGGCAGAGACACACACTGTGGCTGGTCTAAGGACTCGCTGGATCCTCTTCAGCTCCACGCAAGGCTAACTGCAGCCTCTCAAGCCAGCTTGGACAGAGTTCACTCTTTTCAAGAAGAAGAAAACTTACAGAAAATAAGACTGCACCTAAATCTTTAACAATGCCAATCACCTGACCTCTCAGGGCATAAACATGCTTGTTAGCGCACTGTAAATCAGCCAAGAGGAAGCCCATCATTTTACAATTTACAGCCAACAGTGAATGACACCAGGACTCCTGCAAATCCCAGGTGCACGTCCTGCAAAAATCACATAAGATACGTAAGCAGAGAGTCAGCCAACTGCTCTTCCAAGTAACCTGGTGGATATACTATTACTAAAATTTTACCACCCATGGGAAAATCACAATACCTTCAGACCAAATCACAACCATTTTCACAGAGATGTTTCAAAGACATTTCTCTTGAGAGAGAGCTGCCACCTTGAAAAATTTCAACCTGTTTGCCCAGCTGTTTTGGTACTACAGCTGTCATTTAAAAGGTCATAGCCATTCTTTTTTTATAATGAAGGCATTATTTTACTTTCTCTTCCTTTAAATACTGCTGGACGGTTTTAGATATACTCTTGAAATAACTTTTGCACTGCAAGTGTACAGTAGAAAATTTTAGAGCAGTATGTGAACTGTTCAGAAGCTCATGATAAGTCAAATGCAGAAATTGGCTCTATTGTTATTTTAACCATTAAGCTCTATGCAAGTTCCACAGTGGGATATGTGTACTTGTTTATTTGTTTCCCTTTTTATTTGAATACTACATCATCAGCTCTCACTATCTGCTGTTCTACAATAAAATTTCTTCCAACATATACATATATAATCCAGCAGAAGGGAAACAATATATTATCTGATTCTTTCAAGTAAAAAAAACCACAAAAATTCCTTTTAAGCCTTATGGTTCACCTAGGATTTTAGGAAAAAAATCATCTGAACATACTTTTAAGTACGCTAAACAAAACAAAAAAAATGCCCTTGCACTTAATTCTGAAACATTTCTTCTTTGTGTTTTGCCTCAAATCAGACTTGGTTTTGGCTCAATAGAAAATCAGAACTGTGATTAATTTCAACATTTTTTAGGGAGGCAGGACTAAAACTTTCCAAGTTGTACTGACACATCATACGTGCAAGAGACACACAACTAATTAGTTTTGCATACTACTCCGGCTTGTCTTTGTAAACTTAGTTCACCGGATTTAATTTCCTATATCTTCTTCATATATCTTGATGGAGAAGATCAGAGAATAAACTAAATGCAAAATATATTGCCATTTCAGGGACTATAGCTATCAGTGTAATCTTTTTTCTTTGCTGTCCTACCTTTCAGTTTGTTTGAAAGTCTTACATCCATCGTACTCTAACCTTAGTTTTTCAACTGTACATCAATCAGGAAAATGTATTTTCTGAAGTAAAAAAAGTATTAAAACTGATACAAGGTTATTGAATGAGAGGTGAGTTTTACAGTCATCACACACACAAAACCCTGCCTATATGAAAGTGTCCATAAACAGGTTTTGTTTTGTTTAAAGGTAAGACAGTATATAAAAACACATACAAATTGTAAATGCTATTATACCCAGCATGAATTCTGTTGTCATAATTTGCTTTGATACAATGTCATGAATAATCTATTATTGTGTCAAATTCAAATATTCAGTCTTATCTTGAAACCTCACTGTCTGTCTGTCCAGCGTCATTTAAACAGTGGATAAGGTGCGAGAACAAGGGTAAAGGAGTTTGACCTACAGTTTGTATCTCCAGCAAAGGAGATAACAACATGAGATGCAAATGAAATGAACTAAAAAGGCCTAAAGAAATGTATTTCATTTTAGGTTTAAAATAAATACCCCTACACAAAACTTGACAATATTTCCACGGTCTTTCAGGTTCAGCTTCCACTGATCAAGATAGCACTGCAATATTCACTCGTACGTGATTATGCATACCCAAATCTGTACAAAAATTTGTCTTAAAGTCTTAAAGAGTTCAGAGCCTGAGCTCTTCAAAATGGATTACTAGCATTTCTCCAAGTAATTTCAGACACCAGATGCTATAAATACATTTAAACTTGCCTCACTTCAGCAATGATCATGCATTTACTGTAGTTTTCATTATATCAAAAATGCTTCAGCTTCATCAGCAACAGATGAATTCATTAATTTCTTTATTAATTCAAACGATTTTTTTTCAATTTTTTTATAAGCCCCAAGGTTCTCTCAGCAATATCGGCTCCTTCTCTGTTCCATAAAATCGTAATCAATCTCTATTATTGTCATAAAAATGGTATTTGTCACTTTGCTGAGAAAAAAAATAATCAATACATCTTGCAGGGCAGAACAGGCATTTAATGCAGTAAATTGATGCCTGTTAGAGAAATTTAGCTTGCCAGCAGTTTGGGACAAGCTAATAGAAAACCAGAAAATTCACTGAAGGTTGACAGATGAATATACAGACATGCCAAAAAAATTAATATTTGGGCATTTTGTATAGCCTGTCATTTCATATGCTGGAGAGAAAATAGAGTTAGACAAGCAAATCCCTAAGGAAATCCTTTTGGTTTGTAAAAGGCAAAAGCCAAAAGCATGTAAAAAAAAAAATTCTTCACTGTATTATTTTTATGTTTATATATGTTTCTGAAAAACAAGTATTCTAAAACGATCTTCCATTTAAATATTTTGCTTCAGACGTGATACTGAATACTAAAACACTGCTCAGTGATAAAATAGTGCAAAGTCTCTGAGACAATACCGAACTCCTGATCCTTCTGGAGAACACAGCATTACAAAAACAAATCAGAGCATTGCTTCAAAAATTAGTACATCATCTGCACAATGGCATTGCTCAGAAAGCGTTCTGAATCATGAAAAAAAAAAACCACAAGGAAAACTGTCATAACCAATATCTAGAAAGAAATCCAGTCATACTTTTCATGACAAATACAATATCCTCAAAAGAGCTGCTAGAATTATTTGAACCTTATTAATAAAAAGTTACACTTTAGGAATGCGATCCTCCCTTCTGTCTACTGCCATCTGCAGAAGCTGTCAAAACACTCCTCCTTCCAATTACGCGCTTTCTGTCTTTCACTTGCTCTACAATAAGCCTATAAACTGTTTAATTCCCTTGTTTGGTTGGTTTAATAAACAATGTTTTTAAGTTGCAGGGCTCGACAAACCCAGCATCCATAACAAGCAAGTTGCAGTTATCCATCCCTCCAGGAGAGCACCAGCACCGCTGACCGCAGAGACATTACGCTGGCCACAGCAGGAAGAAGCACAAGGCACCGGTTGTGGACTTCTGTTGCAAGGCTACCACTTTCTGAACTCCATTCTTCCTAAGAAATCCCCCTAATTCTGGGTTGGATATAAATGGGACACCATCTTCAGGGACCTGCCTGCAGCTCCCAGCAAGCTCTAACAGCATAAATTTTAAAACCTAAGGTACCCGTCAGGTCACGGAGCACCAAACATGTCTCTAAACGCCTAAGAAGGCAACCAGCCGATTGCTCGTGGTGAAACACAAGCATGCTCTAACTCCAGAGACTGAGCAAACAAGCCTGGCATATGACTCCTGTTTGGGGAAAAGGAACAGTTTTTTCATCATGGGCAAAATAGCAATCTTGGGCAAAAGGAAGGGATGCTAAAGATGCCGACAATTTTACATAGCTTCTGAACAGTCAAACACCCATGTTCAAACATAGGAGAACAGAAGGAAGAAAATTTAACACCTCCTTGCCTGCAAAACTGAAATAAGACCAGGCAACAGAAGTCTATAACAAGGCAGACATTGTGGAAAATCTGTATCTCCTACTGCCTTCACCATTCTGTCATGTATTTAAAAATACCCATGTAAATTAGAAGTCTCCTGCCACTACTGCACTCCCTCCTGACGGCAGTGGTGCTAACACTGAACCACTTTGTAGCCATCCGAAATTTGCTGTAGGAAGTAGAGGATTGTTAACATTACTGAGGTTCTCCAAAAATAGGGAACTTAATCTAATTTTGTCCTCATTTGTAAAAGAATTTGACCTTCAGCCTGACAAAATTCAGGCCGAGTTTCCACCCCAGCAAAATTTAAGCTAAACAATAAAAGGAAAATAAACTTCTATCGAAACATTATCACTGACAATTTTGCAAGCCTAGTAGAAGGCACACAGCAACATGATTTGCAAAAGTTTTGCGTTCTTAAAAAAAAAAAAAAAAAGGTATCACACTTCATAGGAATTTGGCAACACTAACATAGGGGTCCCCAAAAGCCAACCATATGGTTTTTATTTCACAGCTGAGTTCCGGCTGCTATTGTATATTATAGGACCATGCAGCTGGTGGGAATGACAAGAAGTCACTGTTGCATGACACTGTCAACATTTATATTTATGTTTTCAATGAGTGCAAACATTTGTAATTCACCCTAGGAAAGTTAAAGGGTTATTACAGAAGATGACAGAGTGTTAGGAGAGCTAGTTCAAAATGGGAGATGTTCCGATATACACTGTCAAGTCTGATGCGTCAGATTTTCACATAGAATCATAGAATCATTTGGGTCGGAAGGGACCTTTAAAGGTCATCTAGTCCAACCCCCCTGCAGTGAGCAGGGACATCTTCAACTAGATCAGGTTGCTCAGAACCCCATCCAACCTGACCTTGACTGTTTCCAGGGATGGGGCATCTACCACCTCTCTGGGCATCCTGTTCCAGTGTTTCATCACCCTCATTATAAAAAATTTCTTCCTTATATCTAGTCTAAATCTACCTTCTTTTTGTTTAAAACCATTACCCCTTGCCCTATTGCAACAGGCGCTACTAAAAAGCCTGTCCTCATCTTTCTTAAAAGCATCCTTTAAGCACTGAAAGGCAGCAATAAGGTCTCCCTGGAGCCTTCTCACATGTGGTGAGAAAATGAACACACATGTTATGCCCTGGAAGTTACATACATATTTTTATCAGAAGTGCAAAGCACAGTTTGGTGTAAATGCAAGCTCTTACAGATTTACCAGCACTGGAAGCACTTGCAACGTCATTGGCTCCATATGAATGTATACACTGAATCTGTTTCATGACCAATTGTGAAGATATAAGCATAACCTCAGTATTAAGTATGGATATTTTTGTAATCGGTATGGTGGACCCTGAGGGAAATATTCCCATTGATTTTTCCTTGGGCTTTCTAAGATAATTTGTACAAGACTGATGATGAATTTGAATAAGTTTGAAAGCACAGTCCCACTGAGGAAAAGGGTAAAACGTATTTCCCAATTAAACTCTTTCATATTAGCTTACTGACAAAGGGAGAAATTCTGCTGTACTCATAGAACAGACCAATGAGTAACAGCACTGGCAAAGAAACACTTTCTTCTTTACTATTCTCCCCAGTCATCAAGTGAGAACTAAACTACAAAAACATTTCTAGCACTTGTTATTAACGCAAATACCATCTGTACGAATTATGATCTACTTTAAAATTTTCTTCCATATTCTCTAAACACAATCTTAACGTAGTCTGTTTTCTCTGAAATATGAAACATTTTCAGGGTCTATGTGAACATTTTTTCCAATAAGACTCAATAAAATTATGATGTAAGGGCATGATCCTACATCCACTGAAGTTAATAAAAAGTGTACACTGGCATAAACAGCTNTATTTTATTCCTTAAACAGAAAGGCTAAAAAAAAAAATTAAAATGCAGACAGAACAGAGGACTTTGCATCTAACATCTGGCCTCATTTACCACAAGTGCCAGTCATGACCATTAAATAAAGGACAACTTACAAAATGCCTCCAGCTTCATTCCCTGTGCAACTACAATGTCCATTAGCATCAGCAAATACATTTTGCTTCAGATGGAAAACAATTTTTCAAAAATACCAAGTAGGTATCATCTTGATTTCTCATTTTGCTATTGACCAAATAATAACTGTTAACTGCTAACTACTGAATCACTACTAGCTGAGTTTGGATTTTGATTTCTATTATGTAATAAAAGGCTTTATACTATAAAGTTTTTCTTCCGAATCATCTCGTTCCCCTCCCTTCATATTTGCAAATGAACCTAACTGATCAGCAGGCAAGGGTTCATATGGTATTGAATAAAAATCCAAGACCAATATAAACAATCTTCTAATTCCTTCTCAAAATCTTACCTTCATTTCCAAGAACAACTATGATAGGTATTTTACATAACATGCCCTTTAAAAACTAGACGATTGAGTTTTGAGAAAAGTCTTTGAAAGGCTTTCCTCATTTAGTATCCATCTCTATTCTGTTTTTTGTGAGGGACATTACCTTAAAGCTGCTTACAGAATAACAGCAAAGAAAAGGTGGTCACATGTACCCACAGCTATGAGCAATTAAAGGCAGCCGTGACAAGCTCTAGCAAAGAATAAGTTATCCTAGTTCTGTTTTGCGTCCCCCTACAAAGTGTGCTAACTCTTCTCATTTTGTTTTCTACCCAGTTAAGGGATTTGAATTCAAAGGGTCACGAAAGTTGTCTGTCTTTGCTGAGCATACGATGATGTACACCAGAATTTTACCCATTTTGATTTTTAAGGAAAATTCCTGTACTGACTAGTTAGAAATGCAGAAAGGCATTTGACAGCAGCCAAAGTGGACTAGGCAACACTCCCATCTCCTCCCTAAGCTTCTCTTCTTGTCTTCACTTAAAGACTTCAAAAGACATTTGTTGCCAAGTCCAGGCCTGGCTTTTCCTCGTGCTCTGTCCTGCTCTGCTCCCCCTAGCTCAAAGGTAAGTCAAGGAAAGGGCCTGCCTCCACAGATACGAGCAGAAAGAGACCACCACCGCCACTGAGCAGAAGGGACAAACTTCAGAGAGTTCAGCTGCTGCCTCCCTGTGCCCACCCGGCGGGATCCATCAATAGGACCTCAGCTCCTCCCAAAGCACAGATGTGCGAACGATATGGCCACTGGTCCCCCTGGAGCTCCCCACTTTTTGCCTCCAATTCCCGTAGGTCCCTGTCACAACTTTCAGTGCCTTGGGGAGTGCATAAACTGTTTGCAGTCTTACTGGAGAAAGAGGGAATGGGACAGCAGTGTCAGCATTTTATACCCAGTGTTATAGCCTGGTCCCTGCAGCTACGAGACTAACGTGCTGAGCAAACACAAGTGCAACAATAGGCCATAAGAGATAATATCTTTAACTTTCCCAAGAAAGCGATTTCAGATCTTAGCTCTCTCCTTAAACATGGGGATGCCAGATAAAACCACAACTTACTAAACTTTGACAAAACCTTTGCTTTGCATATTAGTGGCAAAATGTTGAAGTTATTTTTGGTGCTATACCGCAATACAAGCTGTTATAAACCATTTAGTCTACTGAAACATATGAAAAATACACCATATCCTTTGATTTCAGATTTGCGTTCATTAAACAAATAGTTTTGTACATGTATAATTAGAAATTAAAATATTTTTAAATCGTTAAGGAATTTAGCACCTGTATTTTTAATCCTGAGTGATCATAATTAAAATTCAGTTGTTCAAACTGTCCATATCTTTTAACCTAAAACTTCTGCAAATTTAAATTTGGGGTAGGGGGGGTGGGGGGGAGCTGCAAGTAAACCATGTTATCAATGAACTTTAATTACATACCTTGGCAATTTTTTTTTAATCTATATGTATATGCATACATACAGGCTACCTGAAGTCAAGTCAAAAGAAGTAAATGAAACTTCTCTATTGATTATTTCCTTTGACACAATTATACTGATTTTCATGAGTCTGTAGGATAAGGGAGAATGGACCCAAGAGTCAAAAATTAAAGGTAACTGAGGATTTAGCCTGAAGGCCAACAGCTTTGGTGGCCATCTGCCATAGTAGCTGGTCATGTTTGACACATTGTGCAGCTGCATTGGTTTGACTAACTACTGTAGATACCAAAGAAGCTGATATACAAGGCAAACCCTTAAGACCCAGAGACATTGGCACTGATTTCACTAAGGAAATCCTCCAACAAGTCAATGGCAGAATACCTTGTAGCAGCTCAAGGCTAGTTTGTACTGCACTTGGACAACTGTGCTGCTCTAACAGCAGCATTACGTCCAGCCGAACTCAGAGGTGGTTTAGATGTTACGGATGTTACCCTGGTGTAAATTAAAATTTGAGTTAACAGAAGATGGAAAGTTATAGTCCATATAAGATTTAATGATAGCACATGTCTTCATCAGGAATATGGCAGAACGATCTAATTCTAAGCCTATTTATGGTCAAAATAGTTTGCAATGGAACTAAGGCTAAGAATTTATGTCAGAAATAAAAATATATACACAGGTTTTAAACAGACTAGTAGTTAGTCCAGAACCATTTACTTATGAAGTTCAGAAAAAAAGCCAGGCAAACAAAAAAACCTTGAGCAGGTTAAACAGTGAAACACATAAGATGCCCAAAAAGATTTAACTTAGAATCATAGAATCATTAAGGTTGGAAA